>ML801953.1:46804-72747 GCA_009831015.1 Picea engelmannii | reverse complement strand
TTGGAGAAAGTCCGGTAGCGAATTTTGGTAGCACAAAAGGTTTGGGTAATGGACCCAAGTTTGTTTGATGTATAATGGTATGAGTTTTAATATATTTGAAGGCAATACTATTCTATATGGGTAGTACATGTCATTCCATTTCCGGTGGTATGTGGAACATCACATAACTCCTCACGGTTAGAGAGTTATGGCCATGTGAAGTTGGAGAACCCGGGTTTGGGTAATGGACCCAAGTTTGTTTGATGTATAATGGTATGAGTTTTGATATATTTTCAGGTAAGACTATTCTATATGGATATTAAATGTCATGTCATTTCCGGTGGTATGTGGAACGTCACATAACTCCTCACGGTTTGAGATTTATGGCCTTACGAATTTGGAGGACCCTCATATGTTGGCTTGAAGCCCCAAAAGGTCAAAGAAGTCAAAGTGCTTGCAAAGAAGAAATTATTTAAATAATAAAGTGAAGTGACAAATTCAAAAATGATTATTTAAATAAGAAAGTGAAGTGACAAAGTCAAAGAGGATTATTTAAATAATAAAGTGAAGTGACAAAGTCAAAGAAGATTATTTAAATAATAAAGTGAAGTGACAAAGTCAAAGAGGATTATTTAAATAATAAAGTGAAGCGACAAAGTTAAGGAGGATTATTTAAACAATAAAGTAAATGGAGAACTTTCTAATTATGGAAAGTGGTTAGAAGTGGGTTAGCCCTAAAATAAGGAAATTGGGTTAAGATCGTTAAAATGTAACCCCTTGAGGAAGCTACATGAAAGTATAAATAAGAGGCAAGGCTCTCTCATTTTAATCACACTTGAGCATATTGAATATCTACAGGTGACTGAGGTAACCAAAGGATATCTAAGCCGAATTTTAGAGGGAAGGTGAAGTAAAGAAGGCTGAAATTCAAGGGAGGATAAATTCTTTTGATGATGCTTTCTAAGGTATGTTATTTACAAGTCATCTCACCTTTTTCACAATAATTTTTTTTCTAGAATGATTCAAACCGTGAAATTGGGAGGCCATTGAGGAAACATATCCAAGTAGTTGTGGTATGAATTTCAGCTTGTGTGTCATTGTACTTTTGGAGTTACACTCTGTGGAAAATAGGGTTTGTGGCTAGTCCTGAAACTAGTCTAAAACATGTGTTTCAGGAAAAAACGTCATAACTTCTTCATAACAGATCCAAATTAAGTAAGAACAAATTTGTTGGTTAGAGTAAAGTATGTAGTATTATGTGTACAATTTTCAGATCCATACAACAAATATTTTGTGCGGGGCACACTCTACAAGTTCGCTCTCTAGAATAAGCCAGAATTCAACAAGGTATGCCATTTTTGATATAACTCCTTTTCTTAGAGGTTCCAAGTAGTGACACCTTGAGGAATTGAATAAAACACACTAAAGAACATTGTGTACTATTTTCATATCTTTATTCATTACAGGTACATAGTTATGATTATTTCAAGTTAGGGTTGTTGACTAATCCAAAACTAGTCACGTGAGACTAAAGTAAAGTTTGATGAAAATGTTAGTTTCTTGTTGTTAAAGTTAAGGAAAGTTTGCAGGTATGTGATCATATACACCAAGTCTATTACAGAGTTACAAATCATATTTAGATGATGAAATTGATAAGGGCTTTTGGTTAAGGTATATGTTGGGTACATGGTTGAGACAAGTAGTTGATGAGTTGGCACATACATGAGGTGTATAGTTGATGATGTTGGTACATCTTGATGAGTCATAGTTGTTGACACATGATTGGTACATACTTGGTACATGGTTGGAGGCACTTGTTAGTAGTATTGTTGACACATGGTTTATGGATGATGTACCATACTTGTATTGGTATATTATTAGAAGCACATGTTGATCTTGGTGATGATTATGAGTTGTTGTGTTATGCTTGTTTGATGCACATCTTTGAGATTTGTCTTGGTGATTGATCTTGGTGAGTAGATCTGATTTGGTTCATAAGATTGATGAGATAGTTTGTTGTGATAGGTTGTTTGGACATGTTGTTGTGGCAGGTTATTCATACAGGTTTGGTGCATGGTTGATGCACTTGTTTATGGTACAGGTTTATTACAGGTTGTTTGGTATAGGTTGGTGCATGGTTAATGCACTTGTTTATTGTATAGTTGATTATAGGTTGAGGTACAAGTTGATGCATCGTTCAATTTATTGGTACAGGTTGTTTGGTGCAGGTTGATTGGTACAGGTTTACAACAGTATATCTCATAGTGATAGTGTGACAGTGGTTCCATCATTCTACTTATACGTCAGGGTGGTTGGACGGGGAAAGGACAGATGATTTTAGCCACCTTTTGATTGTATCCAAAGAACATAGGGGGTTGTAGCCTCCTTCTGGTTGTATCCAGACAATTGGGGAGTTGGAGCTTCCCTCAGGTTGTAGCCTCAGAAACTAGGGGGTTGGAGCCTCCTTCTAGTTGCAGTTGGAAAATGAAGGAAGTTGGTGCTTCCAATAAATGTAATTCTTAAAGACATATAATAAAAATCATTATGTGGTTTTCTCCCGCTTTGGGTTTCCATGTAAAACACTAGTGTACTGTGTATGTGTGTGTGATTTTTCATTTGTTCATTGTTTATTTACTCTGCAACTATTGGATGATAATGATAATGCTACATTGATATAACACTTGCATTTTATGGTGAAAAAGGATTATATTTCTCTATCATTGATTAACCCCCCTTCCCCCCCTCCCCGTCTCGGTAATCCAACAATTATAGGTTACTTTTCTCAATTTCAAATATCAACAAACTTACAAAATGTAATTTCACAATTTTCTAAACCAGAAGCAAAAACAAAGCAAGAAACAAAAGATTTATTTTTTTGTTTTATTCATGTGACTTACAAAATATAATTTCACATTTTTCAAAACTAGAAGCAAAAACAAAGCAAGAAACACATTTTTTTTTTTTTTATTCATGCGATTTTTATTTATGTACAAAAGGGGAGATGGGAAGCTTTCAAGTTTGAAGGTAGGTGAAATTTATCCTTGTCTAAATGCTTGCACATATTTAGAGTCAATGCTCCAATGATCTAGAAGGTGGAAATATAATCCAAGGTTCATGATAGTTACCACCTGCAAGTTAAATTAGAGAGAATGGCATACTAGTGGATTGTGAATAAGTTCCCTTATTTACATCCAAGGCACACTCATGATCCATTTCTTCCTGAAGTGAGACCTCATGCTCTTCACAAGGGTACTCATCAAACACCAATCAAGAGTCAAAACCACTCATCTAATCATGCAAAGCCACAATAAAATCAAATTCAAGATAAAGAGAACAAAATTAAATTCAAGATAAAGAGTATCATACATGGTTTCGTTATCCCCTAGGCCATCTTCTTTGGACAAAACTTGGTTTTTATGGGTAATAGATCATGAATAAGTCATCTACCTTATCCCTAAAATGTAATTCGACGGAAATCACATCACTCTCTATCCTCTCTTCCTCATCATGAAAGGTTTCTTCTTCAAAATAGTGATCAAAGAGAGGGATGTTTGAGGTAACATCATGTTCTGTCTTTGGGTTCCTCCCCTTGTCAATACCACTTGCAAACAGAGTTTCATCAAGAAAATCATGAGAGGGGGACTCACAATGGCAAGGATAAGTGACCCCAACATGCAAGTTAGGGAGGAAATGATAAATGAAATCATGCTTGTGATAAATAGGTCCAAGAATAGGGATGCAAGGGTATTATCAAACTTAAACTTGTAATCAAAATATGCATATTTTTTCTCATGGATATTAGTTTTACTTGTATCCTCATGAGGAATCTGGAACCTTCAAATCACTCTCGCACTCAACATTGTTGTATGTAGGCAGATCAATGAACTTGGTTTAATTATCATGTAGCGAATACTCTAAAATAGAAGTGTCCTCTCAAGGAATTCAAGTGACATAAATTGTAGTAACCCATACTATCCTCCCTACATACATTACATAAATAAGTTTGGAACTAACTTCAAAGATATTTTTCTGAAAGGGAAACTCTTCACCTATCTTAAAATTGTCCTCAAACCAAAGAGTAGTTGAGAATGAACCTTTATCTCTAAGGATGTATCATATCTTGTCAAAGGGAAACTCTTCACCTATTTTGAAATTGTCCTCAAATAAAAGAGTAGTTGAGAATGAACCTTTAGCTCTAAGGATGGATCATATCATGGACAATCATTTGTTCTTCTTGCAAGAAAGGAACTAGGATTTGCATGATGTTGTTGCTTGGCTTCCAAAAATAAGCTACAATTCCATTGGTCATGAGATCCATAACAAAAATCACATAGTTGAAGGATGGGGTCAGTCTCACTTAAAATATGATCACTTGGACTTTTCTCATAAAAAATAACTCCTCTATTCATGAATCCTCGTTGTACACAAAATGGATTCACTAGTCACCAATGAGGAAAACCCTAAATATATTGGCTCATGGGCTACTTGAGGGGTGGGGGGGGGAGTTATCAACAAATTCAAATTGATTTCCCAATAAAATATCGGCCCTAAAAGCATCAAGTTTTTCATGTTGTTGTTCTCATGATGAAAAATGATTCTAAACAGGTGGAAGAAGCATCACCAACTCGACATGGAATGAGGTGGTAATGACTCATACCATCAAGCTACTTTTTCTTTGAGGGTAATATGCAAAAAGGATATAGGGGTATCAAATATATGCAATACAATCAAAACTCTCAAAATGATGCCATGGGAACTCATGATGGAGACCTCTAAAGCTCAAGAAGCCAAAAAGAGGAAGATCTGCCAAAAGTCTGAAATTTGGTTCCCCAGGTACATCACAAAGGACAAATAGTTGGGCACCAACAATGTGTCATAAGTAAACATTAGAAATGGAACTGCTTCAAACCTATAAGTATCTAATGTAGTCAAGACAAAAAAAAATATTTGGGCTAATAAGAAAAATGATAGACTGAATAATCCCTTGAGAACCCAACCTTGGCTACAGTAAAGAATATTTTGTCATAAAATCAACAAAATTCTAACTAATAACAACACTAATAAACTAGAATGCAATAGGAAATGAGCATAAAAATCCATAGAAAGTAAGCATATAAATGGATCCATCAAAAAATATAAGCACTTAGGTACTAAAAAATATAAACACTTGGGTGCTAAATAAATGTAAGGGAAACTATAAGATGGAAAGCTATAACAAAATATTAGAATCAATAACCTACTCTTAACATACCTTCTCTCCTCTCTCAGATTGGGGTGTTTCCAGGCTTAGAACGTGGACAGACCACGGGAAGGCCATCTGGCTAGACGACCGACCACTTGGCGCCTGATTAGACTCGCCCCCCCTCATCCATCACCTCATGGTTTTAAAACACCCTCCGTCACTCTTCAGACTTTACTTGCGGCCAACCTGCCACACGTTTTGGAAGCTCATCTGCGTGGGAGATTTCATGGAGCAGTGTAGGATGCCTCCACAGTCACATCCGCACCTCAACAATGACGCTCCTAAAGCCAGGTCTGAGCGCGCAGAACTTTATTTTCTCCTTCGTCGTCTCCTTGTCCAACTCTCCCTGGTTCTCATTTTCTTCCACCCGTCCTAGTGGGATTTCCACTCGGCTTCACGAACTTCTGGTTCATGCCTCTCCTCACCGGGTCTGATTTCTCCGTCCCAGGTCGATGGCAACCACCTCCATGCCTCGCCTTAGAGGCAAGTCCAAAATAGGGGTAGCCTGGTATGCGTCCAATGGAAGGGAGGCACCCAACTCTGACCCTCCACCTGAGACCAAAGGCATCCCCTTCTTGGCTCTTGTCGAAGCTCCCACCCCTGCACAACCTCTTCGTGAGACCACCCTGGACCTCTCCCCCGCTCTCAAACCCATATGCCTGCATAATTGAGTGGTTTGACACCCTCGGTAATTCCCTGGGCTTCACGCCTCCACCCCTTCCCCTCCTCTTCGTCCTCCACCTCCACCTTCTCCCTTTCGCCACCCCCCTATCACTTCCTCTGCTCTCTCCATTTACCCATCCTCCTCTTCCAACTCTCCGTTGTCCCCTCCACGTCGCTCAACTTGTGACAGGTGTGTAGACAAAGCAGCCATCATGGACTCATTGGAAGACCTCAATAGGGGTCTGGGAGAGTTCAAGTCTTCCTTACTCGAGCTGTAGATCAAGGATTCAGAACGCTGGAGCCGTGTGGACCTCTGGCAAGCCATCACAAACCGAGATAGGAACGACAGGGGCAATTCACAAAAGCGCCAAGCCTTCGTTGGGCCAAGGCTCGGTCCAGGTTTTTGGTTAATCATGCTTCAGTTTATTGTTTTCATTTTTATCTCAGTAGCCATGGGAGGCTGGCCGACTCATGGGATTTTGGTCTATGTTTTTTCTGTTCAGTCTAGCAATCAACACTTCGCCCTGCATGGCAACATAGTCTCTTTTTGCATGTTTTACTCTTATTTTTTGGACAAGTGGCAGTGGTGGTTTCCCAGCAGGGCACTGCTGCCACGTTTGATTAGGCACTACAGACAGTTGTAATTCCTTTTTTCTTGCAGGCTCTAATACAAACTACTAACTTACAAAAAAAAACATACCTTCTCTCCTAATCAATTAATGAAAAATCATAATGCAACTTCTCTCCTAATTTCTATTTAAAGGGTTTGATATTAATATCTTTAAAAACTTTTCCAATATTTTTTTTCAAAAAGAACAACCACCAGAATTGAATAATTTGAACTTAAAATTTTAAGCATCAAATCTATGTCTACGAGAATATTATTGATTAATAATGATAAGGCTTCACAAGAGTGACCATTATAGCATTAAATAGAATCAAATCTACTTCTTACTAATCTATAAATCATGTTCCAGAGCCAATAAATATGAACAAGAAGGTATAACACTAAATATGGTCACTGAGTTGGGTTTTATACCTGGGCTTGCATTTCTTGAAAATTGCCAAGGATTCATGGATCTGGACATGCTAGGAATATGAAGAAATGATTGCATTCCATAACACAACAGTGTATTAATCACACTTCCAACCATAACATCATTTTCAAATGTATTCCTACATTAGATTCTAATCTATTGCAAATCTAATTGTATTCCATGACACATCATCTTGTTCAAGCCGTCTTTCAATGTTTCACCAAACAATGTTAACTTTCCCACATTTGGAAAACATATCTATAAGTGCATTTCCAAATACAACATAACATTCAAATAAAAAACTAGCTAATGCTTTCAATGTTTCACTGATTAAGCAATTGTGTAACACATGTTGGAATACATCCATACCCTTAAAGTCAATCTAGAAAGAGCAGGTAAAGGTGGTACAAGCTACAATAGTGAAGAAAAAATCATTGTCATATGGAGAATGGGCTAGAGGTAAATGGAAGCAAGAAAAAAATGTTACAACTATAATGAAAAAAAGATTATAGATAACAAAAACAAAACAAAACAATTATATGACCATGAGACCAAGAATGGTGGAAAACTAGAGATTCATTTTAGTGAATCAAACAATGACAACAAGAAAGAAGAACACAAATTACTTCAAGAAGAGTGGTGAATATTTGTTCCTAAACTTAGTGTTAAACCAATGAATGTTTGAGAAGATCTATGGGAAACATGTTCTCCAAAAGATAGCCTTACCAATATTTAGGAAGGAGTTAACACTCCAAAGAATCCATTTGTGTGGGTATAAATGGAAAGACACAAATAAGTTTCAACGAATTTACATAAAACAACATTTTGGTGATGAAAAGCATTCTAGAAAATTACTCATATAGAGCTAGTAGGTTCTTATGATTGCATGCTCAACGAGCAACAATATTTTTATTTGGAATTTAGTATTGGGTAAAGTAATGTACCACCCATGTTTCCTTAGTCAACTTTGAGATCCCTCAATCACATTGAAATTTGTGAAAAGACATTGTAATAAGGATTGGATAGGTGGCCTATTTTGATGACCGGACATTTGCATGGTGCAAGGAATCTAGTTTGAAGCCTTTCCAAAAGAACTTCATAAAGATGGAAAAACAATCAAATTCGAAGCCTTTTATTAATAATGTAGTGGACAAGGCTATAGATAAGCTAGCAAAGAAAATATAATTTGGTTTGAATTACTCATGCTAGTCTAAGTGATTTCACAAGAAACTTGTGTGTGAAACTGTTGTCAATGTTGGTATATGGAATGGGACAATTGTGTCTCATCATAGACATATTATTGTACTGTTCAAAGTTTGAAACTCATAAATTTCTCACTTGTTTCAGAAAATTGCATAATATTATCTTTTGAATCCACATAAATCATTAGGGCTCAGGCTCAAGTGTTTCCTTTTATGCAACAAAGATTGTTTAATATATGGAGAACCATATTTTTAGATTCCACACAATGTGTTCACTACACAGTTCCTGTATAGGATTGTTTTTCTAGAGAAACTAAGAGGAACCAAAAGTTCTATCAATTGTATCCCTAACCTTTGACAGAACTATTACAATTGCACAAAAGCAAGAAGCAGTTGGGAAAGAGGGCCTTGATTTGACTTTTACAATCATGGTACTTGGGATCAATAGAGTTGATAAATGTGCAATCCTCATTCAAAATTTTAATGAGGTGAACTATGGAAAAGATGTATTTTAAGGAAAGAACAAAGAAAGTGTAAGAGATTGTTTTATGGTAGAACTTCCACTAGAGATTTGCAAGGTTATTTGTTTTCATTTCTACCTTCCATAATGCATCGAATTGAAAACATGCTTAGTGTAGAACAATTGTGAAAGAGATTTTCAAATCAATGGCCATACAATTTGTGTTCCAACTATTAAGGTTCTTGTTGACATTCAAAACATGGCAAACATGTATGTCAATAAAAATCCTAGGGACACTTGGTGATTCTTTGTTAAAGTATATTGCTAGTCGACATGTATTCACAACATATAGTCAAAAATATGAAGGGTAATTGACTTACAAGAAGATACAAATTATATCAAGCTGCACTATACAAGACTAGTTGTGATCAACAAATACCAGGTTATATTTGTAATGAATGCTTTGATGCTTGATAATGGATCATACCTTTTTGAAATCTAGTTATGTACTTTGGGGATCTCCAAGACATTCCATATCATGGAGAACATGCACATTAAGGGATATAGAATGATGAATACTACAAATGTTGCAAATATCATGGAAGTGTTAATTGGTGCATGTTCTTAAACTCGTGGTGAAATTGTGTCTCTTCATTTTGTGAAGTGGCTTCGCATGGACATTCACATTCCCTAGGAGATTCCCTATACAATGAATAATGATACAAGATTTGTCTCTAATGTGAGTGTTCCTTATTAAGAGTCATTATTGATTTTTTTCTTTTGTTCACACTATTTTAGTGGAATATGTCATGTATGCATCATATAAGGAGCCATGATTTTCTAGATGTTATCAACTATTATAATTCCTAGGGAATGGGATTACTAGTTTGGTTGGATTACCACAAGAGTTGCAATTACAAAGGTTTGGGGAGATTGTATTGAATCATTTACTATTGCAATTCTTGTTGATTCTAAATTTGACACAAATCTTGATTGGTATGCCATGAATAATTGAAACTATGGCTTGCATAAAATCGTTGCCACTATCTTTAGTTCATGTTGGCATATGTCAAGAAGAATGATTGGTCTCAATTGCCCAAAACCTAGGAAAAACTCAAGGCAAGCAATGTTTAATCAACACAAAAATTGATCACAACTTACAAGAGTGAACCTCTTGAGAACTAGAGGCCTAAAGAGATTTGTTTGATGGATTATTTCCCCTAGTAGGCTATTCAAAAGGGTGTTCGTCAATTCTATGAGGTTATAACCCAACGGACATTCAACTTCCAATGAAAAATGGGAAATCACAATCCAGTTGCTAGCAATATTGCCCCAATGATTTGCATCTCAAAAGAAACCCTCACAAGACTAATTAACTTGCAATACACATTTCCCCATTACAAGGATGGATGAGGTGGGGGTTTCTAACACATTGTTGCATATATGGAATTTAGTCAATTTCATTTGGAAAGAGAAGTGAAAGCCTCGTTATTAATCAAGTATGGGCATAAGACTATTATGAAGGCACGTAGGATAGTTCCAAGAGTAGTGGAGAGAGAGAGAGTGTGAGACATTCAAAATGAAAGATAGCAGTTAGGGATGGGTAGTAGAGGAACTACATACAATGATATGAATAAGAATGTGATGAGGATAAGAGCATGGTAGGAATAGGAGAGAGAATAGTTCCATTCAAACGTATTATTATTTCTTTATATATGTAAGTATGTAATGAACAATAGTCAACCTTCTCGTCCATATGTAGAACATTTTTAAATAATTTAATGAATTAAAATTAAATGATTGACACTTGAAATCATAGTTTTAAACTTTGAAACATGCAATTTTCATAACTAAAAAGGTTTCGAACATGCAATTATACCTGTGAAGTCCCAACATATGGAAAATCTCCCATGCCTAGTGTTGAAAGTCCTAAATTAAATGAGAATAGTTTAACATTCGAGTGAACTGCAATTAATGAAAATAAACATTTTGTGTTAGTTAAAAGGTTGTGATGATGTGGATCTAATAAAAGAATTATCATTGAATGCATGAAGCATTTACCAATTGTAACACATATCGATCCAATGTCCTCTTCCTCGTGCCCAATTAAGTCTTTCCAACCATTGCGACAAAACTTTGTGTAAGCTCATACCTCTTCAAGGCTCATGCGGTCTATCTCATCATCTATCTTAGATAAAAAATTATCATGAGCATTGGATCGTGCTCTCTATAGGTTCAAACCGACATCAATACCAACCAAAGTTGAATTTAAATTATCAGTTATTGCGTCCCTCGCATCCCGACCAACTTGTGAAGTGGCCTCCATCTCTAAACGTAGAGAAACCACCCTTGGTGGATGAGATACCAAGGGTGGTGGAGGTCTAGGCAATGTTGGATCTCCAAATGCACCTCTTCGATTATACATTCGACCTTTACCAACACCACAATATTTGGATGGTAGGTCAGTATAATCCGGGTGCATATTCTAAAAAAACTACGTATAGATAAATCTTGCAAAATAATATGGTACTTCATCATTCCATGGTAGTCTACCATATGCTTCCAAGAATCGATCATAAAGATGGAAAACAATGTTAGGGTGCTTGAAATATTGCACCTTCAACATCAGTCTCTTTGGTCCTTCCTTATAATTGAACATCGATTTTGCTTGCTCTTTTGACACCCTTTTCTCTATTTCGGGCCATTTATCAGGGTCCGTCACTCGTTGCTTGTGTCTCCTCACAACAAAACTATTGGTCGTTGGCCCAAGGTTATTATAAACATCAATAAATTTCTCTAAAGAATGTAAAACAATATCCAAGCTTTGTTTTCTCTCTGTAGGGAGAACCATTTGCTCAAGATCATGCTTCAACTCTGCAGGTTGAAGGGTCATTTCTTCAACCTAGCCTTCCCAAGGAATCTCCTCGCTAATGTTTGAGGGATAAGTGGTGATAGGGGTGTAATCTTCATTTTGTTGAGAATGCTCCCCTTGTTTACCTTCACCCTCACCCTCCGCTTGAAATTCACCCTCTCCTTCATTATTGTCCCTAGCAGAAGCCAAATCCTCTACACATTTAGAAACATTTGTATATATTTAGGACAATGCACAATGACATATATACACATATCCATATGCACAAGTGATTTATATAAAAACATTAAAAAATAAAAGCAATTTACCAGACATAGGTTGTTGATGTGATTTGGATTGTTGTACATTGGTCGACATAGGAGACTCTTCCCCAAAATCACGAGTAGCAAAAGATTGCAATGTTCCATCACACAATGGATCAAATTGAGCACCACTTGTAGGTGGATGTGCACTCTCTCGTGATGCTCTTTCTCGTGATCTACTAAATGATGCATCTGAAGATAAATTTATCAAGTACAATTAGTTTTATCAATTTCAACATATATGTGTGCACAATTTAACATGTGCATATAAACATACATGTACCTTGATCTACAATCTGACTATATCTATATGAATTTGATCGTCATCCAGACTGACTATATCTCCTTGTTTGACTAGACTCCCTTGCATGACTTGTTGCCCCTGCTTGACTAGGGTTCCCTGTCGAACTAGGGGTCCCTCTACTGCTTTCATTAGATAGACTAGAGCGTTTGTGAGGCATAATTGGAGACTCAAATCACAATGTTTCCTCTTGATCCATATATATTATGTATGTGTACCAAGCTGCAAATACATGACAAGTAACAACTATAATGTATCACAAGAAAATTATGTTTAATCAATTGACAATATTTTAATACATCATGCAAAAATTCCAAAGTGCCAATCTCGATTTTCTTAGTATATTAAGAAAGGTATAGAGCCTGAAACTTTGAAGAATTGTATAATGAAGTGCATGCTACCATTTGAGCATACCCATTAATAAAACACACTAAGAAACATGTCCCTAAAGTGCAGAAGGATTGCTCGACAATGAAACTAACCTATGAAGAGATAAAAGAAAAATTGATTGCTCGGTTGAACACTTTCAATATTGGTGCCGATGAAGAGAATGATGAGTAAATTATTAAATTTATTGGATCAATTGTTTGTTTTTCTCTTCCTTTTTGGTGAATTGCAAAACTTTCCAAAAAGGGTATGCTTGGTGGTGGAAGGCTTTGTGGAATATTAAAAATACTCTTAAACCAAAGGTATATATTTAGTTAGTTTTGAGGAATGAAACATTAACATAGGTATATGTCACACTTTCAATGTATATGCCACACTTTCAATGTGCATATCAAGTTAGATCAATATTTGAAGGCATAAAAAATCTGCTCAGAGGTTAAAAAATAAAAGATTCTTAATCATCCTCTAAATGATAATCATGATGATAGAGGAAAATATTTACATGGTGCTATACAATAGAAATTTTTTGTGTGTGGCACAATGGTTACAATTGATTTATGAGTACATTTCTTATCATTTTAATTTCAAAGTAGGATAATGTGGTGGGGAGGGGGGCTTCTAAAAACTACATTGTTTCGATGGCTCTAAAGCTCTTATTGAAGTTGGTAGCAAATAAGGATTTGGATCTCTAAAAATTGTAGGTATTTGGGGACTTTAATGTCGTAGTAAATTGGATAAGTAGCCACAATAGAATGGGGAACTTGATATTGCATCCTATACTAGAACAATTGAAAAGAATGGAGAAAATATTTTGCATCATCTAGACTATCACCATGTTTATAAAAGAGAACTAATTGAGATCATATGTATGCATTACTCTCTAAATTCCACCTTTCTTAAGTTGCATAAGGTTTTGTTATGCAACTTGTACATCATTGAATTATGTTGAGGGACTTTGTGCTGCAATTTACAAAGTGATGCAACTATGACTTGGCATGACTGCATAAAGGAATATGTCTCCAAGCTTTTGGAACCTTTTAGGAATATAACTGGAGTGCTCAGCTTATTTTCATAAAGATATTTGATCAAAGGTGGAAGGGAATCCAAAATCATTTCCTTAAAATTATGACCAACACTAATACATAAGGCACTCCACCTTGACAATAGTCTAGGCTAGATTGTGAGAAAGGGTTGTGGACCTAAATAAAGGAGGGTTGGTGTACCTTATCTACAAATAGAAGAGGAAGCAAACTCAATAGTCCTTCTATTTTGACTATTCTAACTTAGGATCTTTGTTATTGTGAGCTTTTATAAAAATTGTTAGTAGGCTTATCCAAGTCTCCTATATCCTGGTCTTTGTATTTCCATGGGAATCTAAAGCCCTATTAACTCTTGCTTTGATACCAATTTCCTCTATAAAAAAGAGGAAAATAAAAAATAGTAAACATCCCACCCCGCCCCCCCCACACACACACACTATATATATATATATATATATTCCAGGGGAAAAAAACCATGTAATTTTAATAATATATAACAAAATTGCAACAATAGATGCCTTATGGCATTCCTTTCTACATTTCTGCATGTGGTGATTAGATTCAAAAAAATACATCATGTTTTAGATATCTGTCTACTATTGTCCTCATATAATTACAGTCGCGTAGCTCCTTTTATATATCCACAAATTTCTTCCATAGGGAAATAAAAAAAAAAAAATCTACTAAAAAATTGGCTTTAAAAGCCTATAAGTCAAGTTGAGAACCAAGGGGGATGAAGATGCACGATGATCCCTTGAGGACCCTTTTACCACATTTTCCATGTGCCTTTGTCCAACACACACACACACACACACACACACACACACATAATTCCAAACTCTTCTTGAATGCATGCACCCACATTGAATCTTCCATCATTTCAATATCAACAACTCTACAACCATTGAGAATAATACTTGTGCACCTTGTTTCTTGTACCCAAAACCAACTCAGAGAAGCATAGCCAGCTTTGTTGCAAGGGTATACTGGAAACATATAGAATCTGTTGTTGGAAGCATTACTAAAAAAAGGATGATCCCTTGTGTAGGCATCTTGGAAGGAACTTACAACCACTAGTCATAATTTTGATAAATGCCTAACATTGAAAACACAGAGTTAAGTCCAACAAAGGAAAAATTCTACTTGATACATAGAAATCACCATTCAAGTGAATATAATTGGTTGTTGTCAAGTTTGTTGGTGTTGTTTTGGGTTTACGAATTTGATTGGGTTAGGCAGTTTGCATGGAAATTTCAATAGCATACAAGCAATTTGGTAGGTGGATCCTTCTATATGCCACTGCTAAGAGCTTCAACTACTAAAATGATATTCTTGGATTATATGGAACTAGATGTGTTTGAAGTGGATGTACCTACTATGTCTACACAAAACACATAAATAATACATAGTAGACTAATCAGTTAACACACTTTTAGAGCCCCTGAAAGATGACATGTGGATCTTATTATTTTCAAAACCTGAGGTTGATTTGGACCTAACCAAAAAAACAAAACAAAAAAATCAAACTTTATTGATATTAAAAAGGTTGTACTTGTAAGGATTGTATAATATTTCTATTTTGAAGTTGTGTATATTTATTTCTCTCACCTACTTACGATATGTAGGTTGGACTTGCACCTATGCATAGTTGGATGTGTTATCTCTCTCACAAAAACACACAAACATTGTAGTAAATATTTGAAATGTAATTAAGTTCCCTCAATTTGACTATTCTAATCCTGGTTGCAACAATGACTGAAAAGGTGATAAAATGAGGTCAATCAAAATGGCAAACCCAATGTATGTACACAAAGAAACATGTGTAAACACAAGCAACATAGCCATTGGCAAGGTGACCACAATGACATCCATGGTTTCTTTTTCATGAGCTCCCTAAAGAAAACTGAAACACATGCATGATGAAAGAACATTGGTGGCATAGGTCATCTAGACCGATCTAAACCTTAGATGTAAGTCCTATGTACTAGCAGTGAAAGGACAAGAAGATAGAAACCACAATTGCAATTGCTTTGGATTGTTATGAAAATACTCAAGTGTGGATCACAATGTTATTCAACAGTTTTATATTCAACATAGCCATCCATAAGAAGAAGAAGAAGATGCCAAAGTATGCTTAACTGTGTGAATTGCAAGGTTTTATTCAATGTGGGAGCAATTCATTTAAACCCAATATATATTCAGATTCATTTACCACAATACTCATCAAAATGTTCATATGTGGGTTGGTTTATGTTGTCAATATGCTAGTTACACTGTTGTTTTGAATCTACATTTAGGAACACAAGTATCATAGCCATTGGCAGGGTGATCACAATGACATCCATGGTTTATTTTTCACGAGCTCCCTAAAGCAAACTAAAACACATTCCCAATGAAAGAACATTAGTGGCAAAGGCCATTTAGACCAATCTCACTTGTCTATGTTCTTTTACCAGAAAACTAGATTGCAAGAATAAACTCAATTCAACTCAATTACTGTAACAAACCCACAACTAAACATCACAATAAGGACTAAATAGGAAAAATAACTTGAGGTTTAAGAGAACTCGATTAGAAAATTCTCCCAAAAGATGATCTTCACTAGATCATTGAAGAATTTTGAGGTTATTAGCACATCATCAATTATGGTGATGATGCCCTGCATTTTGTCTTAAAGTTTATCCCAATCCTATTCTATTAGTTGATGTATTGATGAGTAGTTTGATTCTTTTGGTATTGGAAAAACTTTGGACATCTAGAGTCATAGCCTTGAACCAAGGGTGTACTAGAGGTTTCTCTTTTGTTATGTAACAATGGACTCTCTTGGTCCTATTCTTGGTGCTAGTAGTAAGTAACAATGTCAAGGGAATAAATAAACCCCACCCAATATTTCATAAAGTAATGGTAAAGCATAAAGGAATGGTAAATTAGGTCATTCTACGTGGTGCTCATGGTCCTAGTCAAATCAATATGAAGGTGTGACCGACCATGCTCTCATAACAAGATGAATGTGCCACCATGCAACAACCCTAAGTAATGTTCCCCAACCAATAACATTCAAAGGTAAGTGGTGACATAAGTATTATGGGTCCTCCATGCCATGTTTCAAATCAATGTTCATATTATAAAGACGATGTCTTAAGATAGCCTACACAACTAAATAAATATAAGGATTTTAATTCCCATGTAGTTTATTATATTTATTATGGGTCCTCCATGCCATGTTTCAAATCAATCTTCATATTATAAAGACAATGTCTTAAGATAACCTACACATCCAAATAAATAAAAGGATTCTAATTCCCATGTAGTTTCTAGTTCTTATGGCCTAAAGATGTCTCATTCGTCTTATGAGTCCTCTTGATCTAATGGGTTCCTTGAGTAAAATGTTCCTCTAGTTATTGCCATTGAAGTGAAAGAAAGAACAAGGAGCTAAACCATTCATCAATAGGTTTTTTTGGTAACCATTTGATGTATGTTGATCTTGGAGCTAATTGGGCTGACATGAACATGTAACCATATTCATAGTCTTTGCTCATGTTGTTCCCATAGAAGCATGAGAGTCAAAACCACACTACACCTTTCTGTGTTTTGTGCTCCAAGGTAATGATCCATGGTAGGTCTGTAGTCGGTGGTCCCATAGTTCAAATATAATGGGTGAAATCCAAGTACGTACTCTAGGGTCTAGCCCAATAGTAGTTAATGCAAGATCTAAGAAAGGGGTGTACTAGAGGTTTCTCTCTTGTTTTGTAACAATGGACTATAACATGCCCAAATTAAAATTAAAATAAAATTACATTTTATTATATTCCACCTCATTAAATATCCATCAGAATGTTGAAAATCAAGGAATGAATCACATAGAAAACAAGTAAATCTAAAGGCCTCCAATTCTCTCAAATCAAAATGATAAAAAACGTCATCAAATCATTTTTCATTTACCACATAAATGTCCATTTAATACAAAGTGTAACAACTCTATTCGGGTAGCTTACATGATTGATTACTACAGGAAGAATATCAAAGGGAGTAAAGTCAAGCAAGGTTGGAAAATCTCATGTAAGGCTTGTTGTATCCTAGACAAGGACTGTCTTATAAATATTCAGATTTGTGATTTGGCACTTACCCTCAAGGTTCATTAATACCTATAAATTCACAATGATGACCATCAATCATCTAAATAACAACAATAGGGAAGGATTTTTGAGTGAAGCTCTTTGAACATTGTACCTTGATTATGAGGAATTGAAATCTGATTTTTCTCTCAGTAATCTAATCCCATAAAATGACCCCACTTGAATAGTTATTTGATGTAATGATTGAGTAGAACTTCAACATGGATGAAGGTGCTAAATTTAATTAGAGAGATTTGACAATAAATGATTCCTTGTAACAACGTACCGATATCAATGGCACTGAGTTCCTAAATTGTAGAGTCACTACAACATAATAATGCTAATATTAAACTTTAATTGGATTTCATCATTTTCTTTGAGTAAATTGATTATACAAACATTTGCATGCATATAAACTCTATCTATGAGCATTTGGTTACACAACAAGCTATTGAAATGATCGGTTGCCTACTGGAAGTTCCAGTCCCATTTCCCAAGTTTGTTGGGTATGTTAACTAGAACCAGGCCCATTAAAATTAGAAAGGGAAGTATTAATGTGAAACAAAATGCCATCATGGTGAGATAGATTGCAATCTGCAATATCCTGTATAAGCCCTACATATGATGTGTATGCTTGAATATAATTATTGTAATAGCACCAAGCAGAATTGGGATTACTTAAAGCTTGGAAATTCCATCTTCATAATGACATATTGAAAGTTTATTGCTACAGAACATTATGAAAATATGAGTTTTCAATGTGTTGAATTATTGTAACTTTGAAGAATATTCTACTTATATTTGAGTCATTATTGTAGAGATCAAATCCCCTTTTGTGGATTGATCAAGTTGGGTCTTGTATAAGATCAAATCCCCTTTTGTGGATTGATCAAGTTGGGTCTTGTATAAGATCAAATCCCCTTTTGTGGATTGGTCAACATGTATTTGTATGGTGGTATTTGTAAAGTCGGCCCCTAGTAATTGTAAAGTGGTTTTAGCCACTTCTAGGAGAAGTTGGCTCCACCAAGTGAAGAATCACAACTCTAGCGCCACCTCATAACTTGTATTTATATGTGAGGATGGTGTCTCATTTGAACACACTCACCACACTAGCTTTGCAGCTATGAAGAAGTGTGCAAGTCTTGGAGGAACTGCTACTACAACCAAGTGTAATGTCAAGGAGGGATCTTGGTCTATGTCTTGGTATTTATTGGTTAAGTGGTGTGCTACTCTTCCTAGTGAAGGAGTATAGGATGATATTCTATTCGATCTTTGGTCTATCTAAATTGAGGAAGTTTTTGATGGGTTTTTCCCCCATGAGGGTTTCCCAATATAATCTGTGTGTCTCTATTGTTTCTGTGATTGCCTCTCTTTCAGTGAATCATCTTATTTATGTAGCTAATGTGTTAAATGATTATAATAATAAAGAAGAACTATAACTGCTAGTTGTATAAGTAAAAAATTCAACATGGTATTAGAGAAGGCCTCAAAGAGACCAAATCACAGTTTATAAGAAGTGACTAGCCTCAACGCACCCTCTCCAAATCCAATTTTTCAGTATTGCAGTTGCTGTAGAATTAGGGTTTCTGCATAAACCCTAAGTGTGAAATTTTCCTTGTTTAATGAGTACATTGGGGGAAGTAACCACATCTAGGAGCTCGCTCTAGGAGGGCGCATCTAGTCCCTTGATCATAATTCTGAAATTTGAAGTTTGAAAAATTAGGGTTTCCTCATAAAACTCTAAGTTGCAGTTGAAGTACCAGTTGCAATATCAGTTCCAATATCAATTGAAATTGCAGTATCAGTTGTTTTTGCAGTGCCAGTTCCTTCATACCAGTTGCAACACTATTTGTAGTGCCAACACCAGTTGCAGTAAAAGTTTTTGTGAAGTGTTGGGATTGATTTTTATTGTCCTAATACGCCTTACCCTAGCAAATATCCATCTAACTTTAAGTTACAAGTTGAAGCACCTTTGAAGTTTTAAAGGTTCGTTATTGCCTGTTGCTGTTGCTGGATGGTGCCACTACCTACCGATAATGTCAGAGGTATGTACTTACATATGTTTAAACTGTGTCATTATTCTAAAGAGTATTTGCAGGAGAAAGGATATTTTGTCTAAACAAAAATTGTAGATCCAACACTTTTAGAGGAACAATGCACCTCGGGTTTGATCAATTTAATATACCTCTATTTGTTATGATCTTATGAACATCTAGATTGTATTTTGATCTATTGAAGTTATCATACTAACCATTGGTCAAAATTAAATTCAAAGTGTTAGATTGATTAAAGTTGAGATTATAGAGTTTATTCCCTAACTCAAATTTCTGTCAAGATAGCATATTGTCTTAGTACAGAGGATAGGTTGAAAAAAACACTTGTCATATTGAGTGAAGGAGACTCGAAAGAAAAGCAACACACTCATTCTTGAGGATAAAACTCCAGGTTTCAGGTTTGATTGATTAAATTGATAAGATTCAAATTTACACATATCAAGTTTGATAATTGCTAAACACTATAGTTGTGATAGCAATATTTGAATTTTTTTATTATTGAATACTTGGTAGCATGTGAGCACTATTGAGATAAATGCTTACTGTAATCATTTACTAGATCTAACTAACATCTCCTCTAGGGGAAACTTCTTGTTTTGTTTCTAGGTTACCATGGAGGAATTATTGATCATAACACTAAAATAATGTTTCTCTCATTCCTTATTATTGTATTTCTTACGTTTTACCCTTGTTTCAAGCAGGTCACAAGTGATAGCTCTAAAGGAGCTACTGTGACGATTGTTCTGCTATTGTTTTATTATTATTATAAAGAGTATTATTCTTGTCTATTGTTTCTCCCTTGTTGTTCTTGTTCTGGGTAGGTCACAAGTGATAACCCTGAGGAAGCTATAGTGATGGTTCCAGGAGACAACATATTAGATGAGACAAGGAGAAGACTATCCAAGTTGTATACATGACTGTATACATACATGTACCAAAGAAGATGAAGAAGGAGCCACTTTTGAGATATAGAGTATCTCATATGGAGATTGATTGTAAGGAGCAAAAGGCTCCAAAGATGATTGAACATTAGAATATAACTCACAGTAGACTTGGTCAATGGATAATGAGGCCACCTTGACAGGAAGCATAATTCGTTTGAAGTCTGACTCAACTTTTCATATTAAGACTTGGTATTCAACACCAAGTATATCCTGTAGAGAATATGAAGTTTTTGTAGACTCAGAATAAATCAAGACTCGGGGTAAGCCTGATCTCATAGAGGATTAGATGAGAAAAGAGGCGTCTTCCAGGACTGACAGACATATGCCATGAATTGAGAAGACTAGATCGTAGCTTCAAAGACTTCTAGGACACATGAAATCTCTTGGGAAGATTCCCTTGTTTCAATGACAGAGGAGGAAGCCAATTAGAAGGATTGGGATATGGATTTTTCCTTGAGACCAGAAGGGAAGTTAGTGGTGACTTTCAAGATTGATCTAGCAGATTAAGCATGTTGTAGATAATAGTATAAAGATGTACAAATCCTTATTTGTGTCCAAAGGATTCTCCCAGCAAGAGGGAGAAGGCTATGACGAGACACTTGCTCCAATAATCGAAGAAATAGTTCCAGTGTTCGTGAAGATAGCTAGAAAAACCATGATTTCGATACAATGTGAGATTCAAAGGGAGCAGTCCCTGCATTTGAGATTGAGTTTCCTCCATGAAAGAAGAAAAGCTACCTTCAATATCAACCACTCTCAATTTCAGATGAAGTTGTTGCCATGATAGAATAGACGAGCTACTCTCAGAGTTCAACAACTACAGTGAGAATATAGCAGTCATTCTCAGCTTCAGAAATAGTAGCTGCAGGTGCAGAATCCCAGTTCTAGAAGGAATAGTTGCAGAAAAAGTAGAGGACGTACTCTCAGGCAGTGAGACAAATAGTGCTTTGCAGAAATCACATAGAACCAACACATGATTATGTAGATTGAGTTTCAATTGAGCAAGTGTACTAGGTTGGTACAATGTGATGTGAAAATTTGGTTTCGAAGTACATGACATGAAGATTCATTTTGCAAGTTGAAGCAATCTCCAAGAGCTTAGTATGGGAAGATTGATAGTTTTCTGACGAGCTTGGGCTTTACCAAGAGTAAAGTTGATTCTAATCTTTACTTCAAGGTTAAGAATGATGAGTCAAATGTATTGCTACTATATGTGGATGACTTATTCTTGACAGGAGAAGAAAAGCTCATTAAAGATTGCAAAAGGAAGCTCGCTGCGGAATTTGAGATGAAAGACCTATGCTCGATGCATTATTTCTTAGGTCTTGAAGTTTGGCAGAGCCCAAAGAAGATCTTCCTTAACCAAGGGAAGTATGCAGTTGAAATACTAAAGAAGTTTGACATGTTGGAATGTAAAGCTATGGCCACACCCATGGAGATGAATTTGAAGTTTCCGGTTGATACTTCATTAGAGTTAGTTTATTCTACTCTATACATATAGATTATTGGTTCGTTGATGTATCTGATGAATACCAGGCCATATATATGCTTTGTTGTGAACACCTTGGGTCGGTATTTGGTGGAGCTCGGACGTGTTCACCTTGTAGCTGCAAAGAATGTGATGAGATACCTTGAGGGTACATTGGATTATGGTCTCTATTATACTGGAGATTGTGACTTCATATTGTATGGCTATAGCGATTCAGATTGGGCTGGAAGTTCTTTAGACAGAAAAAGCACTTCAGGATATTGTTTCAGTTTAGGGTGAGCCATGACTTCGTGGCAAAGCAGGAAACAATCCAGTATTGCTCTCAGTACAACAGAAGTGAAGTACATTGCAGCATGCTTCGCTAGTTGTGAATCCATATGGCTTCAGAAGTTGTTGACAGGTATGTTTGATTTGAAAATGGAAGCTACCATGATTCTATGTGATAACCAGAGTTGCATAAAGATGACAGAGAACCCAATGTTCCATGATAAGATGAAGCACATAGAGATCTGGTATCACTGCATTCGTGACATGGTGCAGAAGGAAGTTGTAAAGCTCCAATATGTTGGCACATATGAGCATGTTGCAGATGTGTTGACTAAGCCTCTATCTTGTGTGAAGTTTGAGTACTTATGAGACAAGCTTGGTGTAGTCCGAAAGGATCTCCCTCGAAAGGGGGAGTGATGTTGATGATACTATGGCATTTTAACCAACAAGGCAACTCAGTTAGGATTTTATATCCTAGGGGACTGATCATCCCTGGGCAGATCCCAAAGGTCCAGTAAGGATGGTCTGTCAGAGTACCTATGCGTGTATATGCCAGCTATGGTCAGTAGTCATTAGGATTTTATATCCTAGGGAATCTTATGATTACTGTGCAGATCTCGAAGGTCTGATAAGGACGGTCTGTTAGAGTACCATGTGGTAGCTTGTTAGGATTTTATATCATAGGGAATAATATGATTCCTGGGCATATCAGGAAGGTCCGGTAAGGACAGTCTGTCAGAGTACCACAAATTTTGTTGTTGATGAACCTGCCTCATTCTCTTGCCACATATAGATGTTGTTTTTCCGGCTTCGTGTTCTTGATGTTCCAGCTTCATGTTGTTGATGATGTTGTTCCAGCTCCGTGTTGTTGATGTTGTTGTTCCAGCTTCGTGATATTGATGTTGATGTTCCAGCTTCATGTTGATGTTGATGATGATGTTACTACAGCTCTGTGCTGCAGATGATGATGATGTTCAGTTTCTACTGATGTTGATGATGAGAAAAACTTTCGATGACCTATAGATATGACTGACAGTGTTCCTGATGTTGATGATGATGTCCCCTCCTCTTGATGATGTATTGAGTCTAGTTAGTTGTTATTAATGTTTTCAGTATAATGTCCCTCTCGTTAAGGGGGAGTGTTGAATTATTGTAACTTCGAAGAATATTCTACTTATATTTGAGTCATTATTGTAGATATCAAATCCCCTTTTGTGGATTGATCAAGTCGGGTCTTGTATAAGATCAAATCCCCTTTTTTGGATTGGTCAACATGTATTTGTATGGTGGTATTTGTAAAGTCGGCCCCCAGTAATTGTAAAGTGGTGTTAACCACTTCTAGGAGAATTCGGCTCCACCAAGTGAAGAGTCACAACCCTAGCGCCACCTCACAACTTGTATTTATATGTGAGGATGGTGTCTCATTTGAACACACTCACCACATTATCTCTGCAACTATGAAGAAGTGCACAAGTCTTGGAGGAACTGCTACTACAACTAAGTGTGACGTCAAGGAGGTATATCGGTCTATGTCTTTATAAGAAATTACTTCATTTGTATGCTTTCTTAAATTAAGAAAAATGGCCAAGGATGCCAACGATTTGTGGAAGTAATTTAATATTCCTCAAATCAGGCTTTGAACAATTAAGGGCCAAAGCTCCTTTCTATATAATTATTGGTAGAGGTAAACAAATTGTAAGTTTTTTTTTGTCTTATTCAAAGATCAACTCACGAAAACACAATTCAATCCAAACCGAATTTACAAGCTTCAAATGCAACCATATATCTATTTACTTGAGGGTTTCATGGAAATGGGATTGTTAACATCTTTCCAGTGGTTCTTTAGTATGCTCGAGAAACTTAGAGAGGGTGTGCTTTGATTACCAAAGATCCTACACTAAAATAAAGAGTAATCATTTTTTTTAAACAAGTTTCCCACTCAAAATGCAAGCATGTAGGCAACATTTACCAATCTGTTGTTTTGTTTACTGTCCTCCTCTAAGATCTAAATCGTGTGCTTGTGCTCCGCCTGCTTCGACCACCTGCTCAGGTGCTCGTGCTTGTGCTTTGCAAGATGGTGAAACAATGTTAACAACTCTCAGATGGTGCATCAATTGACATGGATGGTGAAACAATGGAGTTCACAGATAGTGAATCAATGAGAGGGAGAAAAAATGTATAACGATCACACGACCCAATATATATAAACCCTTTTTCAGCCGAAAGGTGTTTTTGGTCGAAAATTATTTCGATCGAAAACGCCTTTGCTAGACAAAAAAAATCTGGCAAACACATCAGGTGCACGACTGTTGAGGGCACTGTTACATTTAAATTTCCACTAAAAAGTTATTTTGGCCGAAAGTTAGTGTCATTTGTTAGGACGGACAAATTAAATAGTTCGACCAAAAAATGGACATTAGCAATTTCCCCCGACCCAATTCTCACGAAAGTGTTACCCACATTCATGATTTTACCCATTTAGGATATTATTCTTGAAGGATAAACATCTTCAATAGATACTAGTTCATCCACATGATGCTTAAACCCCCCCCGCCCTTCATCATTTTGCTATGGTGTCTTTTTTCTACCAGACTTTCCTTGAAAACTCAGGGATGCAATCATCCATAATATCGTCATACACATGACACCTTACACAATGAAAGGGAATTTTAACATAGTCTATGGTCCATCGGTGAATCTTTGACACCTTTTCATTCCAATGTAGTTCAAAATCCCCTCTTTAAAGTCCGCTTCAACCAATATTTTTGCTACATATATATATATGCACACTTGATTTACATACATTGTCTATTTTGAGGATCTTCCCAATACTATCACCTATGCTTCTTAAAATCTTATGAAATCAACATTCGAGATGCAATTTTAGTAGGTCTACCCATGCCAGCTGCTTTGAAATTGGTTCCAAACATGGGTCAAAGCATGCATTCCATCTCGATAGTGTCAAAATAGTTGGATTCAAAAACCATTACTTCCCTGATATTTTGACTACACCTTCCTCTAAGTGTATTATGAAACCCAACGAACCCCTTTGACATTACATGGAACTTGAGAAAGTACCCTAGTACTGGACTCCACTTAACCCTCAACTACTCATTTAGAGTGTTTTCTACCATTTGCCTTCCATGGAGCCTACCTATTAAATCCTTCCTTTGATATTCCAAAGTTTGCTCCAAGTAGATGTCTTCTCCTACCACCATTTTCACTTGCTCTTTGCTTCTCTTCACACATTTCCTAGAGGGTTTTTCTCTCGATTTAAAGCCACATATCCCTTCCCACTTTTTCCAAACCACCCACTTTTTCTCAAAGATTCTAACTCAAGACTCCTCCCAATGAACCCAATCCCCTTTACTTCCTCGCTTGAGCCTAGTTCTAACAATGATTTCTTGATAGTTTACAACAAAAACCTACTAGAATCTTAATGCAAACCTTCTCTAGGGTTTCAATGTGTACTTACCGCCTTCTTGTGTGAGAGAAAACAAGCAATAACTTTGCACTCCTCAAGTAGATTCATTAATCCCTTCATCCTGATCACTAGTCACATCACTCCTAATTTCATGCCCTCTTACAC
>ML801952.1:216527-227353 GCA_009831015.1 Picea engelmannii | reverse complement strand
GGGGGGGTCGAGCTCTTCAACAAAATATTTTGGGCAGTTTTTTGCGCCTGTTTTGGGTGGTTTTGATACATGTTTTTTTCCCATGGTTTTTTAATTTCTAGTTAAGGAATTAAGGTTGTAATGCAATCTATGAAAATGGATTAGGGATTTTGGATGCTGCGGGATCAAATACATTGTATTGTAATGGTGAATTTAATACAAGTTGAGAGAGAGTATTTTGATTGAGA
Source organism: Picea engelmannii (assembly GCA_009831015.1). Classification (NCBI taxonomy): domain Eukaryota; kingdom Viridiplantae; phylum Streptophyta; class Pinopsida; order Pinales; family Pinaceae; genus Picea; species Picea engelmannii. The sequence continues at coordinate 227,126 of ML801952.1, read as the reverse complement.
GAGGAGATTGTTAGAGAGTGGAGAGGAGGTTGCAACAGATGTGCTGTAGGTGTTATACGTTTATGGAACAAAGGAAGGACTGGCCATTTCTATGTGGATGTATCCCATATTGGGTAAACCACTTATATTGACGTCTCTCTTGTATTGTGTTATTCTGTGTTTTATGTCTGCATTCATTTTGACTTGTTTTTTTATTATTTCTCCATGATTCTATTCCTAACATTGAATTGGCCCCAAGTCAGTCATTCTGAACACTTTTTGAAGTTCCAATTTTACCTATTTGATATGGACTTCATAATTCCCTGTAATGATTAGATAATCAAAATAGAGAAAAATGATAACCAAGTTCTAATATTACATCCAAAAATATAAAGTATAATCATAATCATTGTGATGAAAACCACCATGTCTAAGGTATTCATCCATTTTGGAATACCATGCTCTAGGTTTATGTTTCAAGATGTATAAAGCTTTTGATAATTTTCAAACTTTGTGTTCTTTTCCTTCAAATTCAAATCACGGGGGTTGATTCATATAGACTTATTCTTTCAAATCATCATTAAGACAAACACTTCTTACATCCATTTGATGAAATGTCCAGCCATGCTATGCAACCATATTAATTACTATTATAATTGTGTTCCATTGATTATTGTTGGTGCAAATGTTTCTTCATAGTCAATGCATTCTTGTTGAGAAAATACCTTTCCCACAAGTATTTATTTATAATTATCAACTTCATCATTTGAATTATAATTGATTATGTAAATCCATTTACTAATGGATTTACTGTCTATTGGACAATCAACAAGCTTCTATGTTCCATTTGCTATTACTGAATTATATTTGTCCACCATAGCTTGCTACCATTATTTATGTTTCATTGTTTCTACGAAAGTAGCGGGATCAATGGAAGCATGAGTGGTTAGGGAAAAATGGATTGAGATGTGTGGGAAATTCTAGGTCTCGCTTTGTTTTTTTCAGCTGATGAACATCTTTGAGAAATTGTGTGAACCATTTTGGTTTGTTGTGATGTCCCTTGGGTGAATATTCTGTGTTTAATCTATTTTGTGTTGAAGAAGATGTTAAACATCAAGCATTCATGGATCATCATACATATCTCAGACTTATTTGGTTGAGAGGTCGACCTACATCTTGATATAGTAGGTCGGGAAATCGACCAACACACCACACCAGTCATTTGAGTAGTTGATGTGCCTGTTGGTCGGACAATCGACCAACAGTCGAAGATAGTCTGGTGGTGGATCAACCAACCCGAAAATCAACTATGAGTTGGATGTGTAGGTATTTGGGTCGAGTCTTGTCAAGTCAACATAACAAAATTTGAGGAGCCAACTCTAACGATTGGAGGTTACATGTGGACAAGATCTTTCAGTTTCTGTGGAATCAGTTAGATATTGAGGATATAAAAAGAGACCTCTTGGGTCATTATCAATAATGCGAATTGATATTGTGCAACAGATCATGCATATCAAGATGTGCAACATGTACTGTGATGTTCTGATCATAGTTCTCTCTACTTAAGCGTTGTAATGATGTCTTTAGAAACCACCTCATTTATTGACATTTTTTATTCCTCTTTGATTATATGCAATATTGTGTCCTTTGTTTCATATTATGTTCCACACTATTCCCCAACATGGTATCAAAGACAATGGTTTGAGATCTCGACCTATTATTTGCAAACCTTGTCGAGTCAGATCTGTTGTGTGATTGACTCTTAGCTAGTGGTTTGTTGATTGAAACCTTGAAGCAGGCCATTTTTTCCAAATATCAAAGATGGTTTTGAAGATTGATAATGTTGTTTTGAATGGATCAAATTATGCTATATGGGTACCAAATATGGAAACCCTACTGAAGATTAAAGGACTATGGAACTATACAAAGGTGTCGATTCCATATTCAATAGACGATCAGGAAAATTTCTCTGTTGATGGAAATAAAGATGAGGCGGTGGAGGTCATCACAACCTACATATAGTGGGAGATTCATTTTCACCTCAGTGGAATCGATTGTACTCATAAAATCTAGAAGAAACCGAAGACCTTATTTGACCGAGTCTAAGAGAGCCATGTCATGCAATTGGAGAAAGAGTTGATCTCTCTCGATCCTCATTCCTTTGAGAGAATGGAGAACTATTTGGTGCATGTCAAGGAAATCTAGTTGAAATTGGGTGAATGTGGAAATAACTATTGAAGAAGGATGGAAAATTCATCGGTCTAGTCTCGATGAAATTGAGAACACCATTTGACATGTTCATGTCAACTTTCCACACCAACTAGCAGGCATGCAAGGAAGATGGCAAGGATTACACCTTTGAATATTTTTGTGGTATTTTAATTAATGATCAACATAGATTGCTTGGAGAAGGTAATCTTGGTGGTAAACACCAGACCCACTTGCTCAAGGGAAAGGGAAAGATGGATTCTAGGAATAAAGTGTAGTCTGATGTTTCTGCATAGAAACCTACTCACGATGACCATGGACCCCATAGACAACCACAACGAATTTGAAAGAAGAAGAGACATTAGTACTATGGAAAGGTCGGACATGTAGAAAAAAAATACTATAAGAGTGAGATGACTTAGAGGAGAAGGTTAAACTCCTTGAAGGAGACGTGTCTACTGTTCGTCGACCCATTGATAATTTAACCTTCCAAGTTGGTAGTTCTCATGCCTTGCTGTTTCATTCTATGCAGAATGAATGGGTTGTTGGTTTTGGGTGCACTCACCATATGGCTAAGGATGCCACTTTATTCATGATACTGAATAAAGTTGAGGAGAGTAAAATCTATGTTGCTAATGATTTTTCTCTGGATGTTGCTAGTCAGGGTGATGTTGCTTTTCGACATGGAAAAATTGTGGACGTTTATCATGCGCCAAATATCAGTGCCAATTTGTTGTTTGTTCCTAAGTTGAAACAGAAAAGAAAGATTTTGGAATTTTGGCTAGATCAGTTCTATGTTCATGATTTGAAAAAGTGAAGTCGATTGTCACTGGTGGGATTATCGACATGATGAAATTTTTTTACAAGTTCTGTGACTCAAATTGACCTGAACCTGAACTGACTGCAATTTTTTGTTACATCGATGAATACAATCGAATTTGGCATGATTGACTTAGACACTTAAATTTACGAAGTCTGCAAGCATTGGAAACTCATAGCATGTTTGCTAGTTTTCCAAAGGTGTTTCCCCCTGAAGGAGTCTGTAAGGGTTGTGTGCTTGGGAAGCATCATCATACACCATTTGACTTTGGGAGAGTGTGGCGAGTAGAGAAGCTACTGGAATTGGTTCATAGTGGTGTTTGTTGCATTAATCTACCTTCACTAGAAGGTCCAAGGTGCATTTGAATTTCATTGATGATTTATCTCACTTCACATGGGTCGTTTTCATGAAGAATAAGAATGTTGTCTTTGAAAAGTTCAAGGAGTTTCAGGCCTTTTATGAAAATTGATGTGGTTGACCCATCAAATGCTTAAGCTCATAAAATGGTGGTGAGTATGTAAATAAACCCTTTGAAGAATACCTACTTCGATCTGGTATTGACTGACAACGATCGATTCCTCATACACCTTAGCAGAATGGAGATGAAAAACACAAGAATCATACGTTAGTCAAAATGGATAGATGTATTTTGCAAGATAAATACCTTCCTCCTCTCTTATGGGATGAAGTGATATATTGTGAAAATTATTTTCTCAATTGCATCTCGATTCGAGCTATTCCCTCCATGACTCCACTTGAACAATGGTATGGGAAGAAGCATTCTATTGTCCACCTCCGTGTATTTGGATGTGTTTCCTGGGCTCACATTCCATATTATTGCAGAAAAAAATTGGTTGCAAAGATCCATTCTTGCATCACGATGGGATACTTTGAAGAGTCGAGATTCTATCAACTATTTGATCCTACCAAACGGAAAATCATTATCAAGTGAAATGTTTGGTTTGATGATATGTCTTCTGGCATTAATTTTTTGAATGCCTCTTCTAAATTAATATAGGATACTCCCTTTGATGTTGTCTCTGAAACTGGTGCTCCTATTCCATTCTTCAGTCCTTTGACTATATAGTCGAACCTTCTCCTAGTTTAGACTAGACTGTCGATCTCCGATTTAACTAGTTTGTTGTCCTTTATTTCGACTGGTCCAACAAATGAAGACCCTCCAAATTATTATTGACCCGATGAAGTGAACCATGGTTCACTTGTTTATTTTTTACCTCGATGGATTTCCAAGACAATTGAAGCTGCTGGAGCTGATGCTAGAGATGCCTCATGTGGGCATTAGACTCCAAGTCAAAAGAAACATGCTAATGTTTCCTTGATGACTCATGTTCTTGAAACTTCAGACAATGTTACCTACTCAGATGCTAAAGGATGAATTGAATGGGAGTAGGCCATGAAGAAAAAAATGATATTTTGTTGAAGAGTTAGACTCAGGACTTGGCTCCTTGTCTGTAAGGAAATAAAATTGTGAAGTGTCGATGGGTCTATAGGACCAAATTTACCTATGAAGGTGTTGTTGAGAAACATAAAGCGCACCTCATAGCAAAGGGATTCTCTAAAAAAGAAGGCATCGACTATAATGAAACCTTTTCCCTGTTGTAAATATGGTATCCATTCAACTGATTCGTTCCCTTCTTGCTCATTTTAGATGGAGAATCCATTAGATGGATGTGAAGAGTGACTTTCTTTATGGAGACCTATCTAAATAATTTTTCATGGAACAACCACTTGGATTTGTGACTGATTTGAATCTAGTTTGTCGACTTGAGAAGTTGCTTTATGGTTTGAAGCAAGCTACTTGATCCTAGTATGCTAAGATCGATAATTTCTTCCTTCAACTTGGCTTCAATTGATGTAAATCTGATCACAACCTATATGTTATCCACACCAATAAAGAAACTCTAATTGTTGTTATATAGGTAGATGATTTACTCATTATTGTAAATAATAATGATCTCATCCTTATATTGAAGAAACAACTTGTTGACTCCTTTGATATGATATACCTTGGCACTCTACATTATTTTTTGGGTCTTCAAGTATTACCACTTTGTGAAGGGATTTTCATTTCTCAATCTAAATATGTGATGGATTTGTTGACATGTTTGAAGATGGCTGATTGCAAGCCTTTTGATATTCCTTTTCAGTCTATATTAAATCTTACTAAAACTTGTCAAACACCAGCAATCGATGCTATGCTTTATTGACAATTGGTTGAAAATATTATTTATCTTACTCATAATCGACCTAACATTTTATTTTCTATTAGTGTGGTTTTTCAGTTCATGTAGGACCCCAAAGAAATGTTGGATTACTGAGAGGGGGGTGAATCAGTAATAGAGAAATCTAAGCCTTTTCAACCATACAATGCAAGTGTTATATCAATGTATCATTATCATCCAATACTTTCAGAGTAAATAAACAATGAAATAATGAGAAATCATACACATACATAATACACCAGTGTTTTTACGTGGAAACCCAAAGCGAGATAAAACCACATAATGTTTTTTCTTATATGTCTTGAAGAATTACATTCATTGGAAGCACCAACTTCCTTTGTTTTCTAGCTACAACTGGAAGGAGGATCCAATCCCCTAGTTTCTCAGGATACAACCTGAGGGAAACTCCAACTCCCCAATTCTCTAGCGACAACTAGAAGGAGGCTAAAACCCCCTATTTTCTCTGGCTACAACTATATGGTGGCTACAACCACCTGTCTTTTCCCCGTCCAACTTCCCTGACATATAAGTAGAATGATGGAACCACTGTCACACTATCACTATGAGATATACTATTGTATACCTGTACCAATCAACCTGTAATCAACTTGTAACAACCTGTACCAATAACCTATGCCAACATGTACCATACATAAAACTGTACCTCAACTTGTACTATAAACAAATGCATCAACCATGCACCAGACCTGTACAAATAACTTGTCACAATAACCTATCCAAAGAACTTGTAATCAACCTGTACCATAGACAAGCGCATCAACCATGCACCAACCTATACCTCAACCTGTACCATCAACAAGTGCATCAACCATGCACCAAATATGTACCAATCATGCATAAAATACAAATCAACTATGACTCATCAAGATGTACTAACATCATCAAGTATACACCTCATGTATGTGCCAACTCATCAACTACTTTTCTCAACCATGTACCTCAACCATACACCAAGTACATATACCAATATAACCATCAAAATTTATTTATCAATACATCACACTATCCATAACCAAATACCATAAAACCTTACATCAAACCATGTGCCACAACCTCACTGTTATGTAGCCTCAAGCTAAACCAACAACTTCAACAACACATCACAACCAAAAGACCAATACCCATATGCCAAATACCAACAACAAAATACCAATTGTATCCCTCAACAAATTTGATATATGCAACAATACAGAACATCCAATACCATCTCAAGAGATAAACCCTAGCTCCCAAAACATACCTCAAAAAAGATGTGCCATATCTCTCATAAATTTTGCTGCCGTAATTTTTCTGCTGCACTTTTTCTGCCGCGAATTTTATGCCACACTTTTTTTGCCGCACTTTTTCTGCCGCACTTTTTATGTCGCACTTTTTCTACCGCACTTTTTTGGCCGTAGTTTTCTTGCTACACTTTTTCTGCTGTAGTTTTTCTGCCGCATTTTTCCTGCTGCACTTTTTCTACTGCAATTTTTCTCTATCAATAATACCTTCCCAAATAACCTTTCAAAAAAATAGATATTCAATGATATTCAGGTGTGATTAAATGAGAGAGCCTTGCTTCTTATTTATACTTTCATGTAGCATTCCACTTTCCTTATTTTAGGGAGTTCTCCATTAACTTTATTATTTAAATAATTTCTTTTGCAAACACTTTGACTTTTTGGGGCTTCTAGATGATTCATGAGGGTTCTCCAACTTCACATGGCCATAACTCTCTAATCGTGAGGAGTTATGTGACGTTCCACATAACAATGAAAATGTCATGACATGTACTATCCATTTAGAATAGTCTTACTTGAAAATATATCAAAACTCATACCATTATCCATAAAAAAAACTTGGGTCCATTACCCAAACCTTTGAGCTATCAGAATTTTCTACTGAAGTTTCTTCAAGGGTTGACATTAATGAAAACCAACCCAATTAATCAACAATATTCCCCTTTGGCATTGATGACAAAAATATGATGCAATACTGAAGTCATGTCATGCAATACTAAAGTCATATCACTCATGCTCCCCCTATGACCATCGCTCCCCCTGGAAGAATGCCTATGTTCTCTGCATATGATAAATCTCACCCCCTTTGTCATCAATGGAAAATGTATAATTCCATCCGGGGCTTCTCCCCCTAACTGAATTGTCCTTTTTATGGTGCTTCCTCATGTATATATAAGACATATAAGATAAGCATTCAAAATCATTCATTTTGGAGTAGAAATTACTCCGAGTCTCTAGCGAAGATACTCAAAGGCTTCTCTTGGAAGCAGTTTTGTAAATATGTTTGCCACTAGTTATTTTGTGCCCACATATTCAAATATGATGTTCTTCTCTGCAACATGTTCCCGTAGAAAGTGATACTTTATTGGAATGTGCTATGTCTTGGAGTGCATCATCAGGTTCTTTGAGATATTAATGGCACTTGTATTATCACAATAGATTGGAATGGGCTCATCATACTCAACCTATATATCTTTCAGAGTTTGTTTCATCCATAGAACCTATGTATAACATGATGTTGTTGCAATATACTCTACCTCAACTGTAGATAAGGATACTGATGATTGTTTCTTTCTTAACCATGATACTAAAAACTCACCCAAGTAGAACACTGCTCCATTGGTTCTTTGTAGGTCATCAATGCAACCTGCCTAAACTACATCTGTGTAGGCAATAAGTGATAAATCCTTTCCTTTTGGATATCATAATCCAAACTCTTTTGTTCCTTTGAGATATCTGAAAATCCTCTTCACTACTAATACATGTGATTCCTTTGGTGCTGCTTGAAATCGTGCCACCTGTTTATCTGCCTGCATTACATCTGGTCTGGATGCTATCACATATAGTAAGATACCAATCATTGACCTGTATTGCCTTTGGTCTTTAGACTTTGGATCATCATCTTTTCTCAACTTGCAACTGATTTGCATAGGAGTGGTAATTGGTTCTCAATATTCCATTCCAAACCTCTTTAGCATTTCTCTAATATACTTAGTTTGAGAAATAAAAATTCCTTGGTTTCTTTGACATATCTAGAGACCCAAAAAAAAGGATAGTTCTCCAAGTAATGACATTTCAAATTCATTCTGCTTATCCTTTGCAAATTTCTGGCTTAACCTGTCATCAATACTTCCAAAAATTATATCATCAACATAAAATTCAATTAATAAAATACTATCTTGAGTTACCTTGATGTAGAGGTTGATGTATGCACTTCCTTTTTTGAACCCTTCCTATTGTAGATATTTATCCAGTCTAGAGTACCATGCTCTAGGAGCCCGTTTTAGACCATACAAGGCCTTCTTCAATTTACACACATAATATGGGTTCTCTAACAACTGAAATCCTTCTGCTAGTTCAATGTATACTTCTTCTTCAAGTTCCATGTTCACAAAAACTGATTTCACATCCATCTGATACACTTTAATTTTCTTGGAGCATGCATAAGCTAGGAGAAATCAGATTACTTCCATTCTAGTAACTGGAGCAAATGTCTCTTCAAAGTTGATTCCTTGAACCTGTGTGTATCCTTTACATACCAATATAGCTTTGTTCCTTGTAACATGTCCATCTTCATTTAATTTATTTTTGAGTACCCATTTTGTGCCAATCACATTCTTATTCTTTGGTATTGGAACCAATTCTCAAGTGTCATTCTTCTCTATTTGATCCAATTCTTCATTCATGGACTTATTCCAAAATTCATCCTTATTGGCCTCTTAAAAACTATTTGGTTCAATCATAGATGAGAGTGCTAGGTGTGTTTGTTCTGGTGAACAGATTCTTCTTCTAGTCTTAACTCCTACATCTTTGTTTCCGATAATCTGATCTGAAGGATGATTCTTCTGTACTCGTTTGCTAGGTGTCTTTGGAGGCACTTGCTGAACTTTCTCTTCTACTTCTGTCTGATCCTCTTTATCTTCCCCTTATACTTCTTCTTCATCTTCTTCTTCTTCTTCGTAAAGTTGATCCATTGATTCATTTTATTCTTCCTTTAATTATCGTCCACTTGTTTCATCAATTGTTACATTGATGCTTTCCACAACTTTGTTCAACCTCAAATTGTAACACTTGTATGATTTCCTTGTACTTGAGTAACCAACAAGTACTCCTTTGTCCACATGAGAGTCAAACTTTCCCATTCTTCCATCTTCTCTTTTGATGTAGCATTTGCTTCCAAATACTCTAAAGTGATTCACATTTGTTGGTCTTCCTTTCCATAGCTCGTAGGGATTTTTGTCAGTGGTGTTTCTGAGCATTACTCTATTTTTAATGTGAACCATTATATGCACTGCATGTTTCCAAAAGATATTTGTCAATTTGGAATCCAATAACATTGTTTGAGCCATTTCCTGTATTGTCATGTTCTTTCTTTCAACAACTCCATTCTGTTGAGGTGTCCTAGCAACATAGAATTGCCTTTTTATTCCATGCCTGCTGTAGTAGTCCATAAATTCCTTTGAAGTGAACTCTCCTCCATTATCAGATCTCAAACATTTGATTTTCGAATCCATTTCATTTTCAACCATTTCCTTGTAGACATTGAAGTTTTCAAAAGCTTTTGACTTATTCCTGAGAAAACAAACTACAGTCATTCTTGTATAATCATCAACTAATAGCATAAAATATTTCTCACCTTTTAAACCCTTTGTTGTAGTTGGTCCAACTAGATCATTATGCACAATTTCCAGTGGTCTTGTCGTTGAATATTCTTTTGATTTAAACCTCATCTTTGTTTGCTTTCCTTGTTGACAATGCTTGCATAAAGTGTTGGTTGGTTTCGTACTCTGGGGCATTTCTCTAACTGCTTCCTTTTTGCTAATTTTGACAAGGTTATCAAAGTTTATGTGATCCATTCTTCTATGCCATAGCTAATTTTCATCTTCCTTTCCTAGAGAACACTTTTCATTTCTAATTTCACTTAGTACATATATGTTTCTTGAAGTTCTTGCAGCTGTTACAATCAATTTTATTGAACCTTCTTTTCTTATCTCGCACTTTTCTGAATCAAAAGTAACTTTATGACCTTGTTCACACATTTGACTCACACTTAGAATATTATGTTTCATATCTTCTACTAGTAGAATTTTTTTTTTCTTGGTATTCTTGTTGTTGGATTACTGAGAGGGGGGGGGTGAATCAGTAATAGAGCAATTTAGTCCCTTTTAACCATATAAACCAAGTGATATATCAATGAAGCATTATTATCCAATAACTGCAGAGTAAATAAGCAATGAACAAATGAACAATCATACACATACACAGTACACCAGTGTTTTACGTGGAAACCCAAATCGGGAGAAAACCACATAATGCTTTTTCTTATATG
>ML801952.1:179697-214037 GCA_009831015.1 Picea engelmannii | reverse complement strand
CTTTGTGCTACGGGTCTTTCTTCAAGGGTTGACATCAATGACAACCAACCTTAATCAACAATCTCCCCCTTTGGCATTGATGGCAACACTCTGATGCAACACTGAAATCATATCACTCATGATCCCCCTGAAACCATGCCTCTATCCTCTACATCTGATAAATCTCTCCCCCTTTGTCATCAATGGCAAAGGTATCTTTCCATCCGAGGCTTCTCCCCCTGACAGACTGTCCTCTTATGGTGCTTCCTCGTGTACATATAAGACATATAAGATAAGCATTCAAAACGCATTCATTTTTGGAGTAGAAATAACTCCAAGTCTTTGGCGAAGATGTTCAAAGGCTTCCTGTGGAAGTGGTTTTGTAAATATGTCTGCCACTTGTTCTTTTGTTCCCACATACTCATCTCTGATGTTCTTTTCTGCAACTTGTTCCCGTAGAAAGTGATACTTGATTGGAATGTGCTTAGTCTTGGAGTGCATCATCAGGTTTTTTGAGATAGTGATGGCACTTTTATTATCAAAATATATTGGAATGGGTTCATCATACTTAACCTATATATCTGTCAAAGTTTGTTTCATCCAAAGAACCTTTGTACAACATGTTATTGCTGCAATATACTCTGCCTTGACTGTAGATAGAGATACATAAAAACATCATAACTTATTCATAACAGCTCCAAATTCTGTGAGACCAAATGTGTTGGTTAGGGTACAGTCTGTAGTATGTTGTGTAACAGGTTCAGATCATTGCATCAAATATTTTGTGCTACGGGTCTTTCTTCAAGGGTTGACATCAATGACAACCAACCTTAATCAACACTTGTTTCCAATTCTGACTATGCCTTTTCTAATGATTTTAGCTGAATCATCATTTCTGAAGGAGACTGATCCATCTCTTTCCTTTCTTAATGTAAGAAACCTGTCTTTATCACTTGTCATGTGTTTTGAACATCCACTGTCAACATACCAACCATGTTTCGTTTTCTTAGATTGTAGAGAGAGTGTGCATTCTTCATTTCTATATTGATTCTGCTTTCTTATCCATGTTCTCTTATGAGGTTATTGTTTGTGATTGTTGTTGTTTTGTTGTGGTTCTCTAGGAGGAACTTCCATTCTACAATCTTTGGCCATGTGTCCAAAGTTGTTACACTTGTAGCATTCCACTTCAGTGCTCAATGATTCAAACCTGTTGTAACCTCTTCTCTTTGTTTCACTAGGCCTTCTTGGATAACCCTTTTGTGTATGACTTTCAAAGTTGTTTATGTGCCTGCTGCTAGCTATGCAATTCATAGATTTATGTCCGAAATTATTACATGCATAACATAAACCAAAAAAATTAGTTTGATACCTAGGAGTTGAAGATATTATGAAAGGAGATGCTCTTCTGAATCCTTCTTCTTCTTGAGTCCTATTTGTCGGTTGTTGATTCTGAAATATGAATCTTCTCGGTGGAGGAGTGTCCCTGTAATCTTCCTATCCCCTTTGATTGTTTATGCATAGATTTTTGGATATGTTTCTTGTTTTTTTGTTTTGGAGCTTGATTCCTTTTCTGTCTGATTGTATCCAAGTCTGGACTTGTCATGATGGGGTTTTTGACTAGTGATAATGTCATCCAAAACTTTTGAGTTGTTCTACATATTTTTCTTTTGAAGATCATTTTTTAATGTGACAATCTCTGCTTCCAAATTTCCAATGATCCTATCTCTTTCTTCTAGTTGTTCTTTGAGTGTTTCTTCAATTCTTTTATCTTCTTCTATTTGAACCTTCAAAGTTGTGATCATTTGTTCTAGTTCTTGAGTGTCTTCTTTCTTGTCTAGTTCCTTTTGTAGCTTCTTGTTTTTCTTCTTCTCTCTTCTTATAACTTCTATGGAACACAAAAATTATTCTCGGTAGTCAACTTCTGCCTCCTCATATTCTTCTTCATCCTCTTCATATTATTCTTCAATGTCTTATTTATCAGAGTCTTCTACTGCCATGAATAGAACTCTTTTTGTCTCACTATCATTGACCTCATCTTCATCTGATGAAGAGATGTCTTCTTTGGTGCATAATCTTTTCTTGAAAGATTTCTTTGTGGTTCTTTTGCTTTTGTATGTTTCTTTGTTGTTTGAGTAATCTTCATCATTCCTCTTATTTTTCTTATGAGGACATTTGTTAGAAAAATGACAAATACCATCACAATTAAAACAAATCAATGGAAAATTACCTTTATATATGCTGTTGGTTCTCTTATTCAATCTTCTGACAAAGTTGGCCATTTCTTCATAATCTTCTGAGATGTCACTGCTGCTACTATGTTCTTTTTCTTTTTTCTTTCCCTTTTTCTTTGGCCTTTTGGATGCTTTGAAAACTGCGTCTTTTATATTTTGATTTTCCTGTTCAGTTTTCATTTCATATGCTTTGAAGATACCATGTAGTTCATCCATGGTTATTGAATCTAGATCTACTCTTTCTTCTAGTGCTGATATCTTAGGATCAAATATCATAGGAAGAGATATTAGTACCTTTTGAACAATTACAGATTCTTTAATTTATTCTCCCAATCCTATGATGTCATTACGTCGAAAGGCATATACCTATTGGAGATGGGCACAATTAATCACCTTTTAATCTAAAATTCTAATCTGATGGGTAATAATTGAAGATGCTGGCATATTCTTAGTCGTCCTCCCAAATCAATGAATGTGATTTACTCTTCATAACTTCCTTGTATTTTTGAATGCATGAGTTAACCTATTTACTTTTTAACATTTACCTAATCATATTAAGAAATTATTGTACCACCATATGATTGCCACGTTTAACTGATTAACCTTTGGAATTACCACATTTGAAATTAACTTTTAGATTTCCTCCACTCTATGTGTGTTTCAGTTGTTCGGGAGGAAGCTTTGGCATCGCCTTTCGATGTTCACTAGCCATTTTGTGGCTATGCTAGTTTACTATTTCATCGACTCATAAGAAGTAAGCTGCAATATTCTCATCTTCCTCCATCTTTAGTTGTTCGAACTTACCTCTATAAGTTTGAAGCTTTACCGCTTTGACTTTTGAATCTCCTTCATAAATATTTTAGAGCTTGTCCCAAATATCTTTAGCATATTTACAATGTATAACTTTGGTGTATACTAATTCATAAAGACCATTCAAAAGTGTATTTGTGTCTTTGAAATTGTTTTTCCCGAGTTTCGTTTCTCTTTCATTTGTCGGTGGAACTGCTGGTTCTTTATATCCATCTACAATTGATTTCCAAATTTCAAATCCTTGTGCATGTATATATGTTTTCATCCTTCTGCTCCAAAATGCATACTTTTTTCCATCAAATTGTGGTATTCCATTTTTATACATGTTGTTTCTCTCCATGATCTACCTTTCAGTGGTTAAACTAATTTATGAAGGAACCTTCTCTGATACCAATTGTTGGATTACTGAGAGGGGGGTTGAATCAGTAATAAAGCAATTTAATCCTTTTCAACCATATAATGCAAGTGTTATATTAGTGTAGCATTATCATCCAACAATTACAGAGTAAATAAACAATGAACAAATGAGAAATCATACACATACACAGTACACTAGTGTTTTCACGTGGAAACCCAAAGTAGGAGAAAACCACATAATTTTTTTTATTATATGTCTTGAAGAATTACATTCATTGGAAACACCAACTTCATTTTTTTTCTAGCTGCAACTGTAAGGAGGCTCCAACCCCCTAGTTTCTCAGGCTACAACTCGAGGGAAGCTCCAACTCCCCAATTCTCTGGCTACAAACAAAAAGAGGCTACAAACCCCTATTTTCTCCAACTACAATTGAAAGGTGGCTACAACCACCTCTCCTTTCCCCATCCAACCACCCTGACGTAGAAGTAGAATGATGGAACCACTACCACACTAGCACTGTGAGATATACTATTGTATACTTGTACCAATCAAACTGTAATCAACCTATAACAAACTGTACCAATAACTTGTGCCAACATGTACCATACATCAACTTGTACCATAAAAAAATGCATTAACCATGCACCAAACCTATACAAATAGCCTATCACAATAACCTGTCCAAAGAACCTGTACCATAGACAAGTGCATCAACCATGCACCAACCTGTAGCTCAACCTGCACCATCAACGAGTGCATCAACCATGCACCCAATATGTACCAATCATGCATCAAATACACATTAAATATGAATCATAAAGATATACCAACATCATCAAGTATACACCTCATGTGTGTGCCAACTCATCAACTACTTTTCTCAAACATGTACCTCAACCATACACCAAGTACATATACCAATATAACCATCAAAAGTTGTTTAGAAATACATCACACTATCCATAACCAAACACCATAAACCCTTACATCAAACCATGTGCCAAAACCTCATTGTTATGTAGCCTCAAGCTAAACCAACAACTTCAACAACATATCGCAACCAAAAGACCAATACCCATATTCCAAATACCAACAACAAAGTACAATTTGTATCCCTCAAAAAAACTGATATATGCAGCAATACTGAACATCCAATACCATCTCAAGAGATAAACCCTAGCTCAAAAAATATAATTTAAACAAGATGTGCCATATCTCTCATAAATAGACCCCAACCATGTGGCTTCCATGATTTTTCTGCCGCACTTTTTCTTCCGCCCTTTTTCTGCCGCACTTTTTCTGCTGTGATTTTTCTATCACACTTTTTTTGCCGCGGTTTTTCTGTCACACTTTTCTTGCCGCACTTTTTCTGCTGCAATTTTCTCTATCAATAATACCTTCCCAAATAACCTTTCACAAAAATAGATATTCAATGATATTTAGGTGTGATCAAATAAGAGAGACTTGCCTCTTATTTATACTTTCATGTAGCATACCACTTTCCTTATTTTAGGGAGTTCTCCATTAAATTTATTATTTAAATAATTTCTTTTGCAAACACTTTGACTTTTTGGGGCTTCTAGATGATTCATGAGGGTTCTACAACTTCACATGGCCACAACTCTCTAACCGTGAGAAGTTATGTGATGTTCCACATACCACCATAAATAGCATGATATGTACTATCCATATAGAATAGTATTACCTACAAATATATCAAAACTCATACCATTATATATCAAACAAACTTGGATCCATTACCGAAACCTTTGTGCTATCAGAATTTTCTACCAGAGTTTCTTCAAGGGTTGACATCAATGACAACCAACCCAATTAATCAACAAGAAATCCATTAGAAATGAGTCTAATGAATTGTTCACTATCTGAAGGGTACCACTCATTTTGGTATCAAGTATTGTCAAAGTTTATATTCTCTAGTCGACCACACTTACTTCGACTAGGTTGGCAATGATGATGACTGGAAGTCCACTTCTAGCTATGTGTTTCACTATAGCACTGGACCTTTGGTGTGGTCATGTAAGAAATATAAGGTAGTCTCCTTGTCAACCTTTGGGAGAGTTTGGCCTTCCTATTCTAACCTCGACTACAATCTACCATGATAACCAAAGTGTCGTACAATTTGTTGACAATCTTAGTTCCCACAGTAAGATGAAGCATGTTGAGCTCCATGCTCACTACTTGAGACAATTGGCTCATGAGAAAATTGTCTCTCTTGAATATTGCAACAATGAAGATCAAGTTTTTGATATATTCACCAAACCTTTAGTTGAATCCATACTTATCAATCTTCACACCATGCTTGGGCTTCAAGAAGCTGCAATTATGGAGGGGTGTTCTAGTGATGTAATTTCACCTCTTGAAACTCTAGAGCTATGTGATGATGGGGGGCGGGGGGGTATTGGAACGTCATGAATTGATGGTTAATCACACATCTCTTGGCTGTTCAATTTTCTGATATCTTCACCAAACCTTTAGCTGAAGCCATATTTATAAAGCTTCGCACCATGCTTGGGCTTTAGGAAGCTGCAATTATGAAGGGGTGTTCTAGTGATGTAATTTCACATCCTGAAACCCTATAGCTGTGTGATGATGGGGGGGTATTGGAAAATTAAGCATTTATGGTTCATCACACATATATTGGGTGTTCAAGCTACTAATATCTTCACCAAACCTTTAGCTGAAGCTAGATTTATCAAGCTTTGCACCATGCTTGGGATTCATGAAGATGAAATTATGGAGGGGTGTTATAGTGATGTAATTTCACCTCATGAAACTCTATATATGTGTGATAATGGGAGGGGGGGGAGTATTGGAAAATCAATAATTGATGGTTCATCACACATCTCTTGGGTTTAGTCGGTCGGGTGATCAACAAACACACTAGACCAGTCAATTGAGTAGTCAATGTGTCGATCGTTCTGACAATCAAAGTTAGTCATGTGGTGGATTGACCAACCCAAGAATCGACTATGAGTTGGATGCATAGGAATTTTGGTTGAGTCCTATTGATTCGTCTCGACAAAATGGATTTTGAGGAGTCAACTCTAACAACCGACAATTACATGTGGAAAAGATCTTTTGGATTCTATGGAAATCAATTAGATCTTGAGGCTATAAAAGGAGACCCCTTTGGTCATTATCAATCATGAAAATTAATATTGTGCAACAAATCATGCAGATCATGATGTGCAACATGTGTTGTGATGTTCTGATCACAGTGCACTCTGCTTAAGTGTTGTAATGGTGTCTTTAGACACCACCTCCTTTCTTGAATTTTTCTATTCCTCTTCGATTATCTACATTGTTGTGTCCTCTATATCATATCTTGTTCCACCATATTAGCTAATAGAAGAATCATCATATGAAGAAGAGTTATCTAACTCTTCAACATTCATGTTGGCATCTAAGTCTTTTTCAATCCAATTTGGTTTTCTTTGATGGATTGTTTTATCATGAGTTACCCTTTTCTCTATGTGACTAAGGAGATTATAATTCTCTTCCACATTTTGAATTTTAGTTTCATCAAAGGAAACATATCAACTAATAATAAAGTTCCCATTAGATAACAACCAATAGCCTTTCTTTTCATATAATATCCAATAAGTATGCATTTCATACTACAATTTTCCATCTTGGTCCCTTTTTCTTTAGGAAATAAGGCATAGCAAGTAGAAACAAAAAACACAAGATGATTAACTAAAGGCTTAGTAATATACCAAGATTAATATACATTCATTTCATCTAAGGCTAATGTTGGTGATTGATTCCTTAGATAGACAATTGTATGAATTGCTTCTGCCCAATATTGTATAATTAACCCCTTGAAATATGTCATAGATCTCACCATTCCTATGAGAGTTCTGTTCATTCTATCAATGACCCCATTTTTCTATGGAGTGATAGATTTTTTCCACTACCATTTGCTTCCATTTTTACTACAATATCCATTATATTCATTTGAAGTGAATTAACCCTCATTATCTATCCTTAATATGACAATTTTTTCTTTGGTGGCATTTTCAAGAAAGTGTTGAAAATGTATGAACGTTTTAAGGGTTTTTGACTTATCCTTCAAAAACGATACCCATGTCATCCTTATAAAATCATCAATGGAAAAAATGAAGTATTTTCATCCACATAAATAATATTCCACAAGACCATAAATGTCAGTATGTATAAGTTTCAAACATCTATTTTATTTCCATGTACTTATTCGACAAAACATGGTGTTTCCACACAGGTTGAACACGTTAAGAAACCACTCACACAACTTCATAAAATATCATTGCACCAATTTTTATGTGGTTAAAACCTTAAAAAATGGAAACAATCCACAACCCTAGACAATGTGGTTGCTTGATGCAATATATTAATGCAAAAAAAAAAAATTCTACATAAGATTTTCTCACAATCGATCTTCAACAAATGACTCTCCATGCTCTTTAAATAAAGATCATTGACCAATCAGGTACTAATCCACATATCAATATGGTCATTAGTATCGAGGAGAATATGAATCGTCATATCACTTTATGTATAGAACATATTGTGATCGCCAGATTACATAAATACAAATGCATACTAAAGAAACAAATTAAAGAAAAATACTAAAGAAACACACTTTACCTAAAGACACATTAGACCAAGTTGATCTTACTAAATCCTAAGTGTCTAAATATCCTAACATATCCCTTAAGAACAACTTGGGATAGGATTGAAGGACTTACAAAGGTGACACAATAGGATAAGAAATGAGGCATTAGTTCCTATCCCTCTGACAATGTTTTTGTATGTCTTTTATTTAACCCATGACACTTGTGCATTTAACTTATCAACCAGGGTTTCCAATGTACTTGTGAGATTTCATACTTCTAACACTTGTGATTTCAAATCTAACATATGACTCCTCTTAAAGTGGTATCATCAATGACCTAGTCCTGTGATAGAACTTCTCTTGCACTGTTATTATATTGTCATCATGAGTGTGTTCTAATAACTTATACAACCAAGCATTCTATAAGAAACAAAGAAAATAAATTCTAAGAATGAAATTAATATAAACTTGCAGGAAAGTAAATTACACATATATTGCAAATTGAAAAATACTTGAATTTAAATGCTCAAAATGAAATAAGAGAATTGAAACCCCAACGCCATGTTCTCATGGAGTGAGATTTGCCTCCAATAACATGGAAACCAACTTAATCTACAACAACAAAAACTAGTTAATCACTAACATGAAAATGAGAAAATTGTAATCTAAGTTAAATCAGATTTCAAGAACTTGTAGTTTATTCGATCATGATTTTGGACATTTCTCTAAGAGTCCTCTCTCTTGGAATGGAGATGATGCTCTATTTTATACATAAACTTTCTTGCAACTAAACTCCCACTTAAGGATAAGATATTCCCAAGTGATTACAACAATTTGCTAAATTTACAACTGATAACTAGATGGTTCCAAGATTCAAGCTGACCCCATCAAGTTTTATAATACCATGCCCTATTAAATTAGTAATTGTTTGTGTGGATTATAACAACTTGCCCAAAATACATCCAAGAGCCATGAAGATACCAATTTTTTTTCCTCTTGACCTGTAGCTATCAAAACAAATTTATAACTCATAAATATATGGAGAAACAGATTTGTGGATGTGCGGTTTCTAGAAATCCATCATTTTCTATGATTTCCATGAATTTCCAAGTGGGATTATCTCCCAAAAATCCATACAATCGATTGTTGGATTCTCATAATTAGTTGAAGAAAATATTTTTATCTGATTTTCTTGGGTAGTGTCGGCTTCACAATAGTGCATTCAAAATCCCTTTGCAATGATAAATTAAGGTTCCATAATTCACTCCTATATATTTAGATGCATTTTGACCTTGCATAATAAATTGTACTTCTAGGGTCCATCAAAATAAGGTAACAATCCATTGTCTTTCACCTATGTGCCAACTTTTCCAGATCTTCATAAAATGCATACACTTGAGGTTTGGACTTAGAAATTGAGAAACTTGTCTCCTTAGCATAACTTGAAAGGGAACCTCAAGTATATAAACTCGAAAATGAGCAACATCAACTTATAATCCTGTAACAACTTTTCCACGCGTCAGACATTAAAAATAAATACATAATACACCAATTCTCCCTAATGTTAATCATAATTGACCGAAGTACTAAGAAATCCAATGCAAAACACTTTAAGCCTTAACCCTGCACATGAACATTAAAATGGACAAATACGAAGTCATGCATAAATGGAAAATGATTAAAAATAAGGAAAAATGGGATGTCAAAAGATGGCAATTTTGCGACTCATCACCCTCAATGAAAAATTCTTGAATTCCTAACATAGATTGAAGTTTGGAAAAATTTGATTCTATAAGAGTGTGTGAAAATTTTTGCAAATCACTCCTCTGTAGGGAAAAATATAACTTTGAGAATGTGATATCGAATAAGATTTCTGATAAATTACATGTGTATCTCAATCTATTTTCTATGCTAATGTTGAACTAGCTCTTTGGAAATCTTGATGGAACTTCGATTGTCACACTAGAGGGTGGTGTTGCACCTATTTCGTCACCTTAGTGAGAAAAATAGAGGTGCTTGCAAGCTCAGTTGGGTCTGTTGAGCAGGACAATTGCAAGGAAAAAGGGTTAGAAAAAGAAATATAAAACAACAACTAAGAATTGAACTAAGAAATGAAATAACAACTAAATTTATAAGCATAGGGACATAGATACAAAAAGAACAATGAGACCCATGTCACCAATGATAAGGCTGATATTAGTGAAATAAAACACCGAGAAGCAAGGGGACTATGAGTCCCTTCTTCCTCCAAGGGAGGGCTCTTGGGCCCCCACAAGTAAGCTCTTCTTACAACAAATAAAAATGAAAATGGTGAAATAACTCTTTGCTAATCCACTCAAGGGGTGAGATGGATTGCCCAATGTAATGATGCAAATATACTCTTGGCAAGGATAGAGTCCTCAAGAGAATAATGCTAGCATAACTTTTCTTTGAATTCCTTGAAAAATGAAGTGTATCCATGGCCTTTTTATAGCATTCCTTTGAGCTATTGTTCAACTAGTTTGTAGTGTGTAAAGAGGCTAATTAGGGCATTTCTAGGTCTTTGACCATCCATCCAGTCAAATCTAGTCTAGATTTGAGTGTCAAATCAGCTTGGGAGCTAAACCAGAAGTGGGTGGGAGGCTGACCACTCTCATAAATGCGTCGTTTCTCAGGTGCATGAATTTTTGCGATAACAGTCACGCATCTGCGCGATTTTTGCGTTTTTGTTTTGCGCATGTGCGCACGCACCCAATGTCTTCATAGCGCCCTTCAATTTTTCACTATTTTTTATAGTTTTTGACCCTTTATAAATGCTTTGGTGTTAATTCAGGTCCATGGATGACTTCATAACTGTTTTGACGATGCTGAATTCTTGTAACCATGTGCGGATGAAATTTCAGTGATAACAGATGCCCCCTGATGGATGAGGTTAGGAGCATACGTATAGCCAAAATCCATCAATGTTTCTTCTACTGAGAGTTTTGTAAGAGAGAGAAATAGTGGGATCGTCCAGAGCGATCCGTTGGAGGGAAAAAGGAACCAATAGAACCCAACCTTCCATGAGGTGTGTGAAAAATAAAACTGTGTACAAACAAGGCGGGCATGCCCCATGCTCGTGTCATGTAACTCAAAAAGAGGAATGAAGTGTTGGTGTAGACAACTGTAGCACCCTCGGGGGAGGTCATGATAAAGGTAGAAGACAATGCTATGGATGAACATACTCTGAATGGTAGGCAGTGACCATGGTAATAAGTATCGCCGATTCTGTGGGCATTGATGGCCCAACCAAGTTCAGAGGTCTTCGGCAAGTGAAAATAACTAACTGCAATAGTCACAAAGCAAGACCCACCGTAACATGAGAAAGTGTTGACGTCGAATGTTATGGGGGTCAACGACAACAGGGAGCAATTTTGTGTCGCCCCGTTCCATCTGAGATCTCTCATTGGGTGGGTAATGAGAATCAAGATACTGTCGCCCTTCTGGAAAACTGTGTTGATGTCGACAAAAAGGGGGACGCGACTCCCAGAAGCAAATGGCTTCATGAAATCTACTAGGTGAGGTTAGGAAGTGGAGGAGGTACATGGACAAAGTCAAGATGTAGGAAGACTCAATACTTCCCTTGGTTGGAGTATATGTGAGATAAAAGTGGCCGCAACTATTCAACGAGGTCAAGTGTTAGGGGGACGACAAGACCGGGGATAAGTTGTACCAGAGGTGGGACAAGGTGAAAAAATTCAGAGGGCAGAGGTAAGTGGCCTGTGGGGTACTCTGAAGATATGGGCGATGCCAACAAGGGTGGATGATAAGTAGTTCTCCAACCAAGGGTGACATGGGTTTCATTTAGCCAAAAAGGGAAGCAGGTCGCCAAAGGTCACGACAAAAAGGTAATGTAACGACTGGAAACAAAGGCGTTTGTACAATAAATAATGGATAATTGGGGAGAAGTGTACAAATATAGAAATGGGTGCCCCAGTGTGATATGGTTGTCCCAGGTACAACATAATTTTCTCGAAGAACTGATGGAGGGTGGGGGCCCCATGGGTGGGTTTCTATATGAGGTAGGTGAAATGAAGGGAGATTTGCAGATGGGTAAATGGATTGTGGATGAAATGGAGGGTTCATGCTACTGCGGAGGTGCAACCCAAAAATAGAACCATGGAGAGATAATCTGGGAGTCTGTTGGGAAAGCTAGCAAAATGAGGAGAAGGGGTATGTGGCTGATTCGCGACATGATGTAAGACTATCGGGACTCCCATCCCTAAAGGGTTTTGAAAAACAACATGAGTGTTAGAAGTGAAAAAGGGTGCTATGAATGGGACAACTCATGTGGGTAAGAGTGCTACCGGATGACAGTACCAAAGATGGAAATGGAGGTGCGGGTACTGCAGAGCCGGAAATGGGGATCCTAGAGGAAAATGTCAGAGGGTGTGACTGGAAATGTAAGTGAGATTCAGAGGAAATGACTACATGCCAGTGCTAAATATATACTTGAAAGGGTTGTGTCGATGTATGATGACCAATTACCTACACACATGAAAACCAAATACCCGACGTGAACAATATCTGAAGAGAATCGAATATATGAGCATGCATTTGATAAGTGTGAATATGCACATGCGTACCTGATTAGGGTATGGAAAATGGCATCCCGAGGGCTCAGGATGAAAAGAGGCCCAGGGACTGTCGTGATGTAGACGACGGGATGCTGATCCCATGGCTGAAGACAGATCGAGAAATGGACGCCCAGAGATCCCGGAATGGTGAGTGGAAGTTGGGAAAAAGGGCTTATATATAGCTGTAGGGCCCACATTGCCACCTCATTTGTACTTGCTGCTATAGTGATTGGACAAGAAGTATTCAGAGGAGATTGTGAGATTCTGGGAGGACGAGGCATCTGATCGAGGACCAGTGAGCTTTAGGTTAGTGGTCTGATCATCTTGCATAGAATTAGGGTTTCCTTTTTTGGGTAGGGCATGTACGGAGGGCCATACAGGGGGTTTGAAGAGTGTGGGCCGCACGTGCGCGGGCGATCGGGAAGTAGGCGCGCATACGTGAGCACCTGCCTACCCGATAGGTGCGCATGGGAGCACTGGTAAAGGGGAAGAGGGCGTGCACTATGTGTGCGCCTGTCGGCCGAATAGGCACGCATACGTGCACGCCTGTGTAGTGAACAGGAGCACACACGTGCGCACTTGTGGGATGAACGGGTGTAAAAATTATCTTTTTGGATGTTTTTGATTGTCCAGGTGGCTGACTTAGGACGATTTTTTGTGGTTGCAGGTGAGCTTTGTGCACGATGCTGATTGGTTGGTGAGAGCGGGATTGGTCCCAACTGCGAGACACTGTGGCTATTGAGGAGCTAGGTGTACGTGCGACTTTGGCAGCCTATGGGATGTTGAAGTTCTTTGAGTGCCCATTAATATGGGCACAAGAGTATCTCCTTCAGTTTCTTATCTAGATGTGGAGTCCGGACCTGCACTGCTTCATAGTGCGGGGAGAGTAGATTCCCTTAACTGTGGTGGAGGATGTGTATTTTTTGATTGGGATCCTGTTTCGGGGAACGCCCCTACCGGCGGAGCCGATGCTACCGAGGGATACGCCGCTAGCGACAGTTGGCTGGAGGTATTGTTCGGGGCTGAAATTTATGTCTGGCACAGTCGTGAGCATTGGGGTGATGGATTCCCTAGCGCATCGCTATATAGCAGCGATGATTGTGAGAGTTTATGGTTCACTGGCGACACAACAGATCAATGGTGGCCAACTGATGGTGATGGAGAGAGTGTTGGCCGGTGAGCACTTCGCCTAGGGGTTGACGCTGCATGCCAGGATGGTAGGGCAGCTGGACCACTATCGGTCCACAGATGCTAGAGAAATTGCCTTCGGGTCCATCCTAGTGGCTAGGTTTCTGGAGAGGGTGCCGATGTTGTGCCCTAGGATTTTATTGGGTGCGTTTGGGGCACGAGAGCCGCGATTGAGGTGGTGGTCGACTGTGTTGCTTTTCCATGGTGGTGGTGAGGGTGGCCACTTCTTTACTGCAGAGGCGACGCAGGTATGGAGACAGATGTCGCAGGTGATATTGCAGTACCCCTATGCCGGGGTTGACTTCTGGGAGGATCCAGACATGGTGCTACCTCCGGGGGAGGTATTTGATCACCGAGGTATGTTGATGATGTTGATATATATGTTTTTTTTGTTTTGAGATAGCATGAAATATTTATATGATATAGATGCTGATACTATCTGTTGCTTGTTTGTATGTGGATATGTGGCACCTCACGGGCGCGGTGGAGTTGCAGAGAGCGCTGACTCGTCAGGAGCTGGAGAGACTGTTGTGGGGAGAGAGACATTGGCGTGAGGATGCCACGGTGCGACCAACTGATCCAGAGAGGGAAGCGAGGAGACACCTGTTTGATCACCCTAGTGCTGGGCCATCACATGCTCCTTCGACAGCTTCCAGAGTAGATTTTGAGGACATACGCCATCGCCTAGAGGCGGTGTTATAGGATGTGCCTGAGGGCATGTGGTCTCGCATCCAGGATGAGGGTATCCTTGAGAAATGTGTGGGGGTTCCGCTGCCATGGCGGGCCGTAGTACAACGATCAGCAGTGGCTGGTGCTGTGATGACCGGATGACTGCCGCCGGGGCAGGAGGGACTGGTAGGGGGTGGGCCACCACCACCTGAGGGAGGGGCAGTTGGTGGTGGGCCACCACCGCCTGAGGGAGGGGTAGGTGGTGGTGATCTAGAGGCACCGTGAGTAGTGCTCTATGTATTGATGTATTTTTTGTATATAGGCTGGTGAGCCCATTTTGTACCGAGGTGCTTCATTGGCCTACAGATAGTTGTATTTTTGTATGTAAACAGTTGGATGGAACTATGGACCTTTCGATATATACATGAGTATACATTTTGAGATCTATATGGTGTTTAAACGTGGTTTGTTAATGTATTGATGATGTCTAATCTATATATGCTATGACAGGTTGTTGATATGTTTATGTATGTGTAGAGGTAGCTTGATGTGATATATGCTAGTCTAACACAATATTAGCTAGGTTATCTGTAAGTTGATTCAATTGTCTTCGAATATGTGTAAATGTAATGGAATCAAAATGTCAAGATAAAAGTCTAACCTGCAGGTATTTGCGAAAGAGGCAAGGATTGCGTATGTAGTACACATTGTTGAGCTGGAGAACGACTAGTTTTGAGTCGAGAAAGATGCTAAGGTGACAAATACTATGATGTTGGGCATCGAATAAGAGGCTGATGATGGAAGTGTATTCGGCTTGGTTGTTGGTCACTGACCCCAAACATATGCCGCTCGAATGAAGCATTTCATGTGAAGGGGTGTAGAGAGCCCGAGCGGTCGAAGTGAGATTTTGTGTCCAACGGTTGGCGTTGTCGGCGTAACCGATGTGGTAGTCCAGTGGAGGAAGCATCTGTCAATAGCACAAATGAGAGTTTAGACATGAGGAATGGAAAAAAGATTAAAAACACTATAAAAGAAAGAGCCTAAAGTAGAATGACTACGTTTAAGCATAGAATTTCTTTAAGTACAACCCGTTGACGGGTTCTTTGAGAAAGAGGCCTTCAGGAGAGGCTAGGATATATGTGCCTTTGGTGAGGCAATGTTGGATAATGTATGGGCCATGCCATAGTGACTCAAATTTTCCATGGGCAAAGGTATCATGAGTGGTATTGTAAGCCAGGACGAGGTCACCTTCACGAAATGAGAGAAGGTTGACATGTCGATCAAAAGTAGCCTTTGACTGTTTTTTAGCTACCTCATTGTTCTGTAATGAAGATCGACGATCTTCATATAGAGACTCTAAGTTCAGCAAGCGCTTCTCCATTGGAGCAGTGTTGGGTAATAGCTCGATTGAGGTGCGTAAGGTAGGAATTTCACACTCGATGGGAAGAGTGGCCTCAACCCCATAGACTAGATGAAATGGTGTGAAACTAGTAGCTATTTTCACAGTCGTACGGTAAGCCCATAGTGCAGAAAATAACATATGATGCCAATTGGTTTTATGTTTATTAATTGTGCGATGTAACATGGTTTTGAGGACCTTGTTAACTGCTTCGACCTGTCCATTAAACTGAGGGTAATATGGTGAAGCAAACTCGTGAGAGAATCCTAACCGAGATGAGAGTTCGAAAAATATCTCATTCTTGAAGTGTTTCCCATGATCGGAAACGAGTTGGAGTGGTACTCCAAAATGAGATATGATGTGGTTAAAGAAAAAATGTGTTGTGGTGTCAGCGGTGTTGTTGAAGGTGGGCATAGCTTCTGCCCATTTGGTGAAGTAATCGACTACGAACACAATGTATTTGTGATCATTGCTGGAGGGGGGATTACAAGTCATGAAGTCGATGCCCCATTTACAAAAAGGGCCGGCAGTGATGATGGGATGAAGAAGAGCAGGGGGAGCTCGGGCTTTATTGGCGTAAAGCTGACATTGCTCACATCGTTTCACGGCATGAATGCAATCGTGAAACAAGGTAGGCCAAAAGTAACCTACTCGGATAATCTTCTGAAAAATGGATATTCCTGAAAGATGGCCCCTACATGCGTCGTTGTGGCAGTCGTTCAAGACTCTATCGGCCTCGTCAATGGTCAGGCATCGATAAAGAATGGTGTCGACTCCCCCTTGGTATAGGATGTCTCTGATGAGCAAGGATGATTTTAAGGATGGAAATTTGTTTTAAAATGTAGAAACCTTGGCGAATCGTACAAATCCTTCATATGCCAACTATAAATGATTGGCAATATTTTTGTAAAAATATTCAAATTTTTAAGGATTGTATATGGTTTTTATAAAATTTTGGCGATTTTTAAGGTAAAATCATTTTAGCATATAGAATTTGGGAGAATCATTTTTAAAATAGTGAATCTCGTTTTTGGAAAAACCATGGAAAATTAGCCCATGAGCGAAATTTAGCCCCTAAAATCATCTATGCCGATGAGGAGGTAGCGGGGGGCCTGATGGCGGATACGATGACGATTATCTCGTGAAAGGTGGTTACCGAACTTTTGGGTTCGGAGGTAGATGAGGAGTTCATCGTACCGAGGATCATCCGAAGTGATGTAAAAGAGGTGTTCGTTGGGAAAGTCGGTGTTGATGGGGGTACTGGTGGTGTCAGAGGGGAGGGTTGTGACAAGTTTGGCGAGAACAAGGGCCTTCTTACTCTTGTGTGTTGAGAATTCTAAATCGTACTCCTGAAGGATAACAATCCATTGAGCAAATTTTCCGTTAATTTGCTGACGACTGAGCAAGTATTGCATAGGGTTGGAATCTGCTACAACCTTGGTTGTGCGAAGCAGAATGTAGTGGCGTAGTTTTTGGACTGCAAGAGTAAGTTTCTCTTCATGTTTATACTTCAAGGGTGGCCCTGAGAGGTTTTTACTAACGTAATAAATGACATGATCACAATTGTCATCACCTAGCTAGACGAGAACTCCTGCTACTGACACAGCTGATGTTGATACGTAGAGGATATAGTCACGATTGTAGTTAGGTGCACTAATTAAAGGGGCGTTGGAGAGCGCCATTTTAAGGTCGTCAAATGACTGTTAGGCATGGTCATCCCAGTGAAATGGGATGTTGTGACATAGTAAGCGAAGGAAACCGTGTGCGTGTATGGTGTAGTCTGGGACAAACCGCCGTAGAAAGTTAGCTTTGCCTTGTAGGCTATGAAGTTGACGTAAATTCCAGGGAGGTGGAATTTCGGTGATAGCTTGGACTTTGAGGGGGTCCACGGTAATACTGCTTTGGGAAACGATGAAGCCAAGGAGGTGCCCAACGGTGACACAGAAAATGCACTTGAGGGGATTCAAGCATATGTTGTACTGACGACACCGTTGGAAGATGATTTGCAAATCATCTATATGTTGGGTGCATTTCTTGGATCGAGCTGTGAGGTCGTCCAAGTATGCGAGGATGATATGAGCCAAATCATGAAAGATGTATGTCATAGCCCGTTGGAAAGTTGTGCCAACATTCTTTAAGCAAAAAGGCATGACACGATATGCAAAAATACCCCAAGGGGTCGTGAATGCGGTTTTATACTGATCGGAGGGGTGAATTTGAATTTGATTATACCCAGAGAACCTGTCCATGAAGGATAGAGCCTCGTGGCCTGCGCAGTCGTCGATAATTTGATCGATGAAAGGCGTTGGAAAGTTGTCTTTGGGACATGTGTGATTGAGATCGCGGAAGTACGTGCAAATGCGGATAGTGCCCTATTTTTTGTTAACGGGTATAGGGTTGGAAACCCATGAGTATAGGCGATGGGGTAAATGAACCCGACAATGCGTAATTTGTCAATTTTGGCTTTGATGGCCGTTGCTTTGGATGGGTGTAGCGGTCGTTGTTTTTGGCGAACTGGTGTAATTTCAGGCCAGGTGTCGATGCGATGTTCGACGATAGAGGGATCGAGGCCAGGCATTTCTGTGTATGACCAGGCAAAAATATCTCGATATTATTGGAAGAGGGATTTATAGGGGGTGATTTCTTGAGGAGTGAAAGCGGCTCCAATGGTGATTTTCTCGACGATGTCATTTTTTTATGGAAATGTCGATTTTAATGGTCGGGGAATTGTTGGCCATGTTGCCTTCTTCAAAATCATTAGGGGCAGGAATGGGGTTTTTGAACCAGTCGATAGGCCTTGAGGGGATAAAATCCTTGGTTTTGACCACGTAGATGGGGTGTTGGTTAGGAGGCATGGAGGCTTCCTGTGGAAAGAAGAGTGCATGGTAGTGTAGCGCATCCCAGGGGTAGTCCAGGTTATTGAACTCTTCGAGTATTTCCTCATCATAGTGGAAGTGACGGGAATACAAGGGGTCATGAAGAGTGATATCGATGACTGTGGTCATGTGGCTTCCCCCAAGTGATGAAGAAGCAGGGGGGATGGCACAAGGAGATGGTGATGATTCACTCGACATAAACCAGATATTGAAGTACTAAGGAGTACCCGTAGTAGTTGGGTGTAAAATTTCTGTAGGGGAATGAGCAGGAGAGTTGGGGGGTGAATCCTCAAATAAGTCATCTAAGAACCATGGAGGCATTGGAATGGCATCGGGTTTGGGAGAAATGACATGAAGAGCCTCTAGTGATGAGGTAATGTCAACTATTGACTCTGCGGGTTGTTGAAGTAGGGTCAATTGGAGTTGCCTATATTCAAGGATCATAAGACACTGGTATGTAAAATGATCTAATGAGTCGCATAGAGAGCAAGGGCATCTCATATGTTCATTGACTGAAGTGGTGACATAACGGATGTTAGTGATATTTGTTGAGGAGGACGTAGCAGGATTGGGGTTGCTCTAGAAGCTTTGGCATACGACGACTAATGTCTGCCGAAAGCGTGGCAGTGCTGGGAGATGGTGGGTATAATGGCCATGTTATGAACATATAGCGCAAGAGAATTTGGTTTGCAACCCTTTACTACTGGAATGGGGGGTGGTAGTGGCAGTACTGGATATAGTGGCGAGTGTTGGGGGAGTTTGATTGAGTGGAATCAAATTCCGTAACTCTGGTAGAGATGGGCAGTTGTTGGTTTGGTGTCCCTCTTTTTCACATAGTGCACAAGGAGGTTGGATGCATGGAGGAAGTGGAGCTGTGGGTCCTTTTTCTTTCTCCTGCCCCGAGCTGTGGCAGGGGGGTTAGTGAGTGGGGGTGTTGAGGGTATGGTGGGAGTAAGTATGGGAATCGTCATGGGGATTCCTTCTATTTGGGGGGGAAGGGATGGTTGAGGGACCATCTCTGGTGGGTGTAAATACCAAACTGGAATTGCTAACACCATATTAGGTAGGGTAAGCGTTGCGGCTACCTGGAAAGATTTGATGCCTGGTGGAGGGAAAAAGAAGGGAATTTGGGTGATGGCTTGGGGAACTGTCTCCCACACTGGGATATGTCCTTGGGGAGAGGTGGAATCGTGGACTAGTGGGGTCGACGAGTGCGTAGGAGGTTCTTGAGGGGGGAGTTCTGTGACTAGTGGGACGTCAGATATGATAGAAGCCTCTGTAGGAGGAAGGGTATCCTCTGTGTGAGTTATGTTAGAGGATACGATACATACTTGATTGGAAGGATGAAGGAGTGGTGGTGCGCCATGGTAAGTTGCTAATAATGATGGATCTTTGAAAATTCGAGGACCCATCTTGACGAGTGGGTATGCATCGTGGCTCGTGTGGATGAGAGGAAGAATGTTATCGATGTTAGAAGATGGGTTAGGCTCGTAATGTGAGACTTGGTCAATAGTAACGATCTTCCCATTGTGGGGGAACATCATTGTCCGAATGACGGAAGATGCCACTGCCTTCATAGCGTACATGTAGCTATGACCGAAAAGGATATTATAATCGAGTGGGGCATCGATAACTTTGATGTCGATGATAATAGTCTTGCCCTCGAGTTCAACGGGGACATTTTGGAAGAGCCCTTCAAGAGATGATGGTCATCCATCATAATCTCGTAAGGTGATGGCAGAGGGTATGAGGTCGGGGGAACCAAGTTTTTTCCATATAGTTTTGGACATAATGCATGTAGATGCACCTTCATCGATGATACACCGATGAACTGTGATGTTCCATATTTTTACTGGTATTTGAAAAGTGATCAAGGCAGGAAGGCGAGGTTCCCCGCTGTCAAGATCAAAGGTAATGAGTCGAGTATCTGCGAGGTCGACTGCCCCCAAGGCGGGAAATAATGATTTCCGCTAAGTGGGAAAAGTCTGGAGGACCTCCAAAATTGACATGGCAACTGGGGATTGTGTTAATTTGTCTACCAAACTATAGTTATGAGTTGCCCTAGCCTGTGGGTTGTGGACATTCCTGCGCAATGGGACACGAGGGATGCGAAGAGGTGGCTCAGAGGTAGGGCAAGGAATCATCAACAGGGGTCCCGTTAGTGAAAGGTTTGTCTCTGGAGGGATGGGAGGAGACTCAGCGGGTGCCTGATACTGACGATTATGTGTTTGCAAAAGGATTTCTTCCTTACTAGTGAGGAGAATCGTGTGATCTGCTGGATTGTTTGGGTTGAAGTATTGTCCCACCTGAGGTGGGGGATGATGTGTGTCATGTTGGGTGTTTATCACACCTTTATGTGGAATAGGATTCTGCAGCACGACAGGGGGGGTTGTTGCACGTATTGTTGTGGTGCCTCCTGAGGGGCGGGCGGTGCTGGAGGGTGGGGAAGACTACCAGAGTCTTTCAACCATTTGAAATCAATGATTTGGGGGAAATGATGAGTGTAATGGACAAACTCACCACAAAGGGCACAAGGGAAGTTGGTTTTAACATTATTGTTATTTCTCCCTTGACGCCTATTATTATTACCCCCCTGGGGGTTTTGATTCCCTTGGTGCTGGTTGCCCCCAGTGGGTTGGTTCTGCTGGGGTTGATGCTTGCCTTGAATTGGGTTGTTGTTGTTCTTGTTTCATCCTTTCTTTTTGGTATTGTTCAACGGATGGGTCGGATTGGCCGTATTCAGTTGTTCAAAATTTTGGTATTGCTGAACGCCAGAGGGTTGAACAAAATTCACCCCAGCATGAGGATGTGGGGAAGCCATGGGTTGTGGGGGACCGGGAAATGGGAAGTATGGATTCTATGGTGGTAACGATCCGTAAGGTACATAGGAAGGTGTAGTTCTTTCGCTAGTACTATAAGCTGAGGTAGAGGGGGTACCAGAGCTCGTTTGAATAGGTGGATGTATGGGGGGTGCTGGCGGTGGTCCACTGATGGGTGGAGGTATAGTAATAGGGTATGGTTGTTGATAAGGGGGTGGGGGGTACTAAGAAGTTCCCTTTTATGCCGACGGGTATTGAGGTGTTCCATACATCGGTGGTGGTTGGTGTTGTGGACTGTGGTGGGTGGTGGTACCAATCAGTCCGTCTGCTGAGTGAGACATCCCAGGTTTTTCTTGGTCAAATGGCACAGGTTTTAGAAGATCAGGGAGTATAGTGTATAAGTACCCTGACTGTGCATAGATGAGGTCATATTGTTGAGCCTTACTGATGGATTCCTCTTCAGATTGAAGGAAGGTGGAAGCTACATCCTTACCGAGGAGAGAGACAAGTGATCTAAGAAACCAGTCGAGACACTGTTGCTTGGTGGTTTCTGCTTTGCACAAACTACGTCGCCTACGCCACTCGTGAATGTGATCAATGATATGTGTGGCTGAGGTTTGTTTGAAATTAGAAAGTAGTTCTAGACCATTTTCGTGGCGGATTGGTAATTGGAAGAAGGTCAAGAATGCTTTGGCCAAGGATTCAAAAGTCGCATGGGACCCTGATTTTTCTTCTACATACCATTTGGCCGATGGGCCAGTGAGTGTGCGTTGAAATAATCGCAGTCTGATGGAATCATCCATAATGCTATTGGAAGAGCACCATAGGTGAAAGGTCATGACATGGTTGGCAGGGTCATCGCTTGCCTTTCCTTCAAACTTGGGTATGTTTGAAGGTAGTTTTGTGGGCATTGCAGGCCAGGTGAGAGCATGAAATATAGGATCATTGGTGAGTTTTCTTAGATTCGGTATGTTGAGAGAGGCCAAATATGGAATCTGTACTGGGGGGGGAGGATTAGCTCCAACCATGGTGTAAGTGTGTTGTGAACCTGACCCTTGAGGGGGGATAGGTGGGTTGGTACTTCCTCCTTGAGAGGAAGATGGTCCCCCGATTTCGTGTAAGGGAGAGCGAGTGGATAGAGGACCTTGGGAAGTGGACCCAAGTAATGTAGAACCAAGCAAATCTGATCCTAAAATAGTAGCACTCACAGGAGTGTGTGAAGGAGGTGCCGATGAGTGGGCAAGACCAGACACTCCCCCTAATATAGAAGGGAGGTTTAGCAAGCGCCGTGAACGATGGGGGTTATGTGGATCCCCTATGATGTCTGACTAGCTGTGTGAATGTGTGCAAATGGTGGTGAGAGTAATAAAGAAACAAGAGCCTTTGTGTTGCAAATTTTGAACTTTACACAATATATATATCCGAATCAAAATATAGTCAGAAGTGCATCATACATAAAATGTTTTGAAAAAGAAGCATATATGTGGATAAGTGGGTTTGGTCCACGTGGGGAATCAACAAAGAAAAAAAATGCTCGTGTCCTAGAAGATGTAACGTCCTTCTTCTCAAATAGCGCTGGACCTTCCAATAGTACTCAACAGTGGGGTCTGAAGTCACTGGAAGATAAACTAGTGAAGGATGAAAAAATTGGTTATAATGAGGGGTAAAGGGGGCATATCCCGAAAGAGTTGGTGATATTTCCCAATAGCCACACAAAATCCAATCAAGGTGCAATTGCAGCCCACAATTTCCACCTGGGTAGATGTCCTAAAATTTGGTCACTAGGTACCTCGGTCAAGGTGCGACATTTAGATTTTCGGCCTAAGAAATGGGTCATGGGCTGGATCCCGTCCAAGAGGTGGGTGCCTCAAGGGGTGACACATAGAAAAACTAGACCTTGGCCTTCAACCCTTCATAGGTATCTCCCTGCCTTATGGTGTTAGGAACACTTGACTTGGAGGATTTTTAGTTCCCTATTTGACAACTTCTATGGTTTTGAAAATGTGAGAACCAGATAACATGGAGTTTTTGGATGCCTATCCTCGAAATCCTACCTAGACTAAAAAATTTCTTTTGGCACCTCCTGTGGAGGAAAACTTAGTGAGTTTTTAGAAAGATTTTAGATGTAGTTGTTTTGAGAGGTTGGGGGTGTGAACCAACCTCATTGATTTAAAATGAGAGTGGATAGTTTCGTCAAGAAAAGGGTGGGGTGTTTTCGGAATCCCTTTGGAGGAAACTTACTTTGACCTCCACGTTTCAAGAAGAAGCTATGTGAGTGATAAGTGACTTTTGTGTGTGAGTGAAAGTGTGCCAATTTTTAGTGAATTAGATGTCACCTTGCTGCATGTGGACTTCGCTTGGTCCTTACAAGTGTTTGATTACCTAATTAACTAAGTGCCTTTGGTACAACCTTGCGTAATTCAAAAGTCCCTAGGAAGCTAGCATGTTGACATGTGGGTCCGTTACTATCCCTTTAACTCCCTATTGTGATGTAATCTAAGAAAAGCTTTGAAACTATCCTAGATTGATCATGTGGGCATGTATGGGCTCGTTACAAAACCTTTAAACTTCCCTAGTGATTTGATCTAAGAAAGAAAATTTCAACACTATCCTATCTTTGTAGCATGTGGGCATGTATGGGCCCGTTACAATATTTAAGATGTGTTTGAAAAAGTAAACTAAGAGGAGTCCCAAGAAGGGCTGTTGTCCTCTCCTAAAGGTTTTAATGTTCTTAAGGGAGATGAAATTGTTTCACAATATTTTTCTGATTCTCAAGACTGCTTGGAGGCGCGAGAGAAGAGCATACTAAGCGATTGTTATTCAACTTCTAGTCCCAATGCAAGTTAAATGTGATTAAAAATTATTTCCAACTTATATTGTGAGTCAAAACAAGCCGTCCATGTGGTGAAAAATGAAAGCAAAAAGAGGAAATTGATTTTAACCTCCTAAGTGCCTATGTGTTTTTGACTAACCCCTTTATATGATGAGGGGACTAAGTGTGGTGCAACTTTAAAACATGATTGAAATCATTTTAAGAAGGAAAATGGCCTTCCCCACATCTCAACAACTTTACAATGTGAATTTTTGCACAGATGTGCGGGTCTCAATGGAGATAGAGGCGCACAGAGCACATGTGCGTGAACAAAGAAATGTTAATAAGCGCACGTGCGCAGAAAAGAGCTATGAATTAAGCACATGTGCACACGATGCACGTCTATGGGCCTAAAAACCCACACATATGTGACACATGGCCGAGAATGAAAAATACAGATGGATTTCTCTCAATTCAACTTGGAATTAGCTGATTGGCAGGTCGGCCTAGGCCGGTTAGTGCACTTGCAAGTTAAACAAACTAAAAGAAGAGCAAGAAAAACCCAAATGGGGTAGGAAATTGATACCTTTCCCCAGTGGAGTCGCCAATCTGTTGCACCTCTTTCATCACCTTAGTGAGCAAAATAGAGGTGCTTGCAAGCTCAGTTGGGTCTTCTGAGCAGGACATCTGCAAGGAAAAAGGGTTAGAAAAAGAAATATAAAACAACAACTAAGAATTGAACTAAGAAATGAAATAACAACTAAATTTATAAGAATAGGGACATAGAGACAAAAAGAACAATGAGACCCATGTCACCAATGATAAGGCTGATATTAGTGAAATAAAACACCGAGAAGCAAGGGGACTATGAGTCCCTTCTTCCTCCAAGGGAGGGCTCTTGGACTCCCACAAGTAAGCTCTTCTTACAACAAATAAAAATGAAAATGGTGAAAGAACTCTTTGCTAATCCACTCAAGGGGTGAGATGGATTGCCCAATGCAATGATGCAAATATAATCTTGGCAAGGATAGAGTCCTCAAGATAATAATGGCAACATAACTTTTCTTTGAATTCCTTGAAAAATGAAGTGTATCCATGGCCTTTTTATAACATTCCTTTGAGATATTGTTCAACTAGTTTGTAGTGTGTAAAGAGGCTAATTAGGGAATTTCTAGGTCTTTGACCAACCATCCAGTCAAATCCAGTCCAGATTTGAGTGTCAAATCGGCTTGGGAGCTAAACCAGAAGTGGGTGGGAGGCTGAACACTCTCATAAATGTGTTGTTTCTCAGGTGCACGAATTTTTGCGATAATAGTCGTGCATCGTGCGCATGTGTGCGATTTCTGCATTTCTGTTTTGTGCATGTGTGCGCGTGCCCAGTGTCTTCATAGAGCCCTTCAATTTTTCACTATTTTTTATAGTTTTTGACCCTTTATAAATGCTTTGGTGTTAATTCAGGTCCATGGATGACTTCATAAATGTTTTGACGATGCTGAATTCTTGTAACCATGTGCAGACGAAATTCCAGTGCTAACAGGTGGTCAAATGATGTTGTTGGAATCCAAAATCTAAAAGGACATTTCAAAGCCACACAGATTCTTGAATTGCATTAACCGCTACTTAGTACTCTTATTTTGTTGAAGAAAGTGAAAGAGATTGTTGTTTCTTACAATCCCAGTGATCATATCTAGAACTGGTACTGGAAACATATCTTGCACTAGAATTTTGATCACAAGGGTCACCAACCCAATCAGAATCAATGAAACCAAATAAAAAAATACTCTCCCCTGAATTACAATGTATGCCAAACTAAATTGTACCCTGAATATATTGAAGTATCCTTTTTGCTACTTTTCAGTGTCTCTAATGGGGTGTTTACATATATCTATAAATAAGACCAACAACAAAAGAAACACCAGGATGGGTATGAGTCAAATATATGAGGCTACCAATTAATTGATGGTACAATATGACATCTACTCCGGGTTTAGTATAGGTGGAAACAAGTTTGAATTCAGACTGGAAGGGAGATGGGGTTGATTTACAATCTTCCATGTGAAAGTGGCGAAGAAGGTCACATGCATACTTAGATTGGGAAATGTAAATTCCTTCCTTGATTTTCAATACTTTGAGGCCAATGACATAATGTAAATAATCTAAGTTTTTTTTCATTTCAAATTTCTTCTTAATATTGGATTTCACACGGTTTAAAATTTCGGGGTCACTAACAATGAGGATAAGATCATAAACACAAAGAACAAGTATTATGAGATGGTTTCCTACATTCTTGGTATATACATTAGGGTCAACATGACATCTAGAAAAGTTGGTTCCAATAAGAAAGCTATCCATTTTATCATAACAAGCTCAAGTAACTTGATTAAGACCATAGAAAGATTTCTTAATATGACAGACAAGGTTGGAGTCATCCTGAACATAGCTAGGAGGTTGTTCTATGTAAATTTGTTCTTGTGAATCTCCATGCAAGAACACATATTTAACATCCATCAAATATACTTCCCATTTATAGAGGTGGTAAGGGATAACACAAGACATACATAATTCATTTTGACTACGAGGGAAAAGGTTTCATTATAGTCAATTCCTTCAACTTGAGAAAATGTTTTGGTAACTAATCAGGCCTTATGTCTTTCAACACTTTCTTTCAATGCATACTTAGTTATATACACCAATTTACATCAGACAACGTTTCTTCCTTTCAGAAGAGGCATAATATCCCAAGTATCATTTTCCATTAAGGAACAATATTATTATTTCATTGTTGTGTCTCAGTACGGATGGACAAAATCTCTTGTAAATGTTTTTGTATCATGAGTCTTTGAAACTTGAGCTAAATGAGAGGATTCTCACTAGAAATATGAACATGTACAATGATGATTTGTAGGATCAATAGCAAGATCACCATATGATTGTTGTGTTGTACAAACCCACCTGAGAAGCTTTGGTGCTGGTGCAGGTTCATGTTCAATGTAACCAACTGGAGGAAGGTGAGTAGGAGGAGGTGGATTTTCATCTTCACTGTCATCATTTGAAGAACAAACCATAATAGGATCGATTACAAAATAATTGGAAGGATAAGATGGAACATACATCAGAGATGGCACAAACATCAAATTAGGATCATAGGTTGAGAGACTTTCATCAAGCTTAAAATATTTCCTAATAATGATTTCATTAGAATTAGGTAGAAGTCTATAACCTTTAGACATCTTCAAAATATCCAAAAAAATGCACTTCTCACTTTTATGTTTCCATGCTTTCCTTTTCTGATTAGGATTGTAAGGCTATGATTTAATACCAAATGCACACAAGTGGCTTACATTTGGTTTCATTTTACTCCATGCTTCTTTCAGTGTTATATTTTTTAAATCCTTTTTGGAGTGCGATTTACTGTGTAATTGACATAATTAATGGATTCCACCACAAAATGAGGACTTAATCCCTTAGATTGGATCATACAATTTTCCATTTCCTTTAAGATGTGATTATTTCTCTTAGGAACACCATTTTTCTTTGTTGTATGTGGAATTGTGCGTTGCATTTGAATGCCCTGTGTAGTGCAGTAAGTTGTAAATTTGTTGTTAACATTTTTTCCTCCATTATTTTCTCTTAACTTCTGTAGTTGATGTCCCTATTGTTTTTCTACAAGGGTATTGGCCCTTGACCAAGTTGTGAGAATCGTTGGTCACATTTGACCTAATTTTGGGGCTTCGACAGGCTGTCGAAGGTGGAGTGCAAGTCGAAGCAGAGATCATGGGATCTCGGCCCCTTTTTATGGATTTTTGGGTTTTGGGCTTATTTAACAGGTATGGGGATGTCGACCCATGGGTTTACACATGTTTAGGCCCTTTTTGTAATGTATAAATAGAAGGCTAGGTGATGTAGGAAGTAGTTCGATCTATGTGATCAAAGAGAGGCTAGACACTGTGCTAAGTGCAACGTGTAAGTCTTTGTGCATGCTATGTTGAGAACCTGCAGAGCTAAGTGAAAGTTTTTATTACATATTATGGTATGGGGTGTTTTCCCACTGGGTTTGGCCCTTGGGTGGAAAAATGTGAATAATGGGGTTAAAAACCCACTAAATGGCGTTTATCCTAAGTTTGTTGGAGTTATGTGATTGTTTGGTGCATTATTCTAGGACATGCACAAATCTGGGTGGCTAGGATCAACGCGCCTCAGATCGAAGGTCGCTAGCCATATCGGGGCCTCAACATGCACGGTCGTTAAAAAAGGTAGAGTGGTCTGGGGAAAACAACCACGATTTTTTGAGGCGCTACGTGTCGACCAGAGACACACAATGGGCCCAAAAGCGGGGAGGAATCAAACCACTTTTCTTGGCACCGATATGCACATGTCTTATCCCATGTCGACAAGTGACTGCTCCACAACCGTCCCACCAGTATCTATCCCCCATTCCACCTCTCTCCTCTGTCCATCACATCCCTCACTCCCCTTTCATTCCCTCACACCTGTCCTCCACTCATTGTCCCACCTGTCGCCTCTCCCCTTCTCATCTCCCACCCATGTCGCCCCCACAACTTCTTCCTAGCCTCCCTATCTCCCCCACCTGGCCATCGCAAACCGAGTAACATGTCGTTGTGCCAATCGTCCTAGCCATCCCTACATGCATCCAACTCAGCTCCAAGTGGTATAATGAAGAGGCCACCGCGTCTCACAGATGCAGTGTTGACTCAGGCCTTTTTGATCCTGATGAAGAAATTATTAAGGTTGGTTGGTGGTGGTTGAACATCACTTATACCATAAATGGAAAGCCCTAGAAAGGAATGTCAACAAGTCATCTCATTTGCAATTCTGTTTTGAGGCACGGTTGCATCTGTCAGAGATCGCTTCTGACAGGAAACTGCATGCACAGTCAGAGAGGGAGCATGCATACGTAAATCCTTTAATGAGAAGACCCGAGCATGCCTCTGTTGCAGGAACAAATTTTTTGAGTATAAGTATGGAGTTATGTCATTTTGTAAAGGGTCTTTGGGTTGAGCGGAGCTCCCAATCTATAATTTTGTCCTGCCAGAGATGTTATCTCGTTATGTAATAGATTTGAGACTTTCATTCTAATAGAAGTCAACCTCCTTTCCTTTTTCATTTTTTGCCTGTAAAACTGTTTAAGAAACTCGGGCATGGAGGATCCAGTCGAGGATCATTATGCTATTGTAATGGAGGTTTGATTATAACAGTATCATGGTCAATCTTATTCATTTCCTTCTATTATCTTTCCCTTCTCACATTGAATGGCTCGGTCATGGAGGATCTAGTTGAGTTGTTGCAGTTGCAGGATGATGGAGGTTTGATCATATTGTAGTTGTGACTGTGTCCCTTGCACACATATTTCAATGTATGAATTTGAGCTCAAGAATGATCTTGAGCTTGGGTTCTCTTCTATAAGCTGCTGGAAGGTCTAATTCCCATAGCAGTGTCATTCACCCTTTCTCCTAATTATTCCCTCTGCTCTTGCTTTAACTCAATTTACTGACTGAAGTTAATGTGGCCCTCAATTCCCTGTGCATTTCCTGTCCAGTTCTATGTTGAACATATTTCATGTTGTTGAGTTTTGGCCATCGAAAATCCAAATTTAAACCAACATCCACCCCAAACACTGATGGGTATCGAGCTTACCTATGATGCAATCGAGAGGTGACTTCTGGTGCTAACATTTTTGGCATTGTTGTCGGGGATGAATTGAAGATTTTACTTGGGTAGAATGACAACGAACTTATGATTCTGAAGGTGCATCATAAATCAGAACCTTTGAAGATTGCAACCGTGCACCTGGTGACTCCACTGAGGCGACTCCAATGTCTCAACTTCATGGTTTCAGTATGGCTGCTTCTGGCTACACGTGATAGCCCCTCAGAGAACACAATGATTAGAGATGATATTTGATGGTGAACAAAGACTAGACACACTCATCTTGTGCATCATTCACCTAGCGAATCCATGATTGAAGAATCGATTGGTGACTCCACTGGTTCAAAATGGAAAGAATCTTGGCTCAGAGGTTTGTTCCTTTTAATTTTTCTGTTGTTCTTGGTTTTCCCAATGTTGTTCCTTCTCCAAATGAATGGAGTGATTAATTTCCTATATTTAGAGAGCATAAAGAGGAAAATCTTGCTCATCATCTTAGTGAGTTTCATGAACTCATGCACCAGTGGGAGATACATTAGGAGGATGTATTAATGAATATGTTCATGTTCTCATTAGCAGGGGATGCTCATGAATGGTATCATTCTTTACCCCCTGCTAGCATTTCTTCACTGGGATAATTTCATGCAACTTTCAACGCCCATTTTTGGAAGTTTTCTCCCTCTGAGTTATTTTTTCATAGCTGTTGTGAGGGATACAACGACTGTATTTAAGATAGAGCTTCATCCTACATAGGCTATGAGGATGAGCCTGATTACTTGGATCAGAAATCTGTCTTTTCTCATCCCTGTTCGTCTGCATCAGAGGAAAGCTATGAGGATGAAGGCTGCGAGAAGGAAGAAGATTCTCTGAGTGAGATAATGGAGTTGGTAAAATATCTCTCTGCCAAACTAGAAAGTTTGGAATCTGATGAAAATGTAGAGGATTTTCCAGCCCTTAAAGAAGATGTTCTTGGCAGCCCTACTGAAGAGGGTAGTATTGAATATTTCATGATTGTAGAGGCCTTGCATTCTTCTCTTGAGGTTTCTATTGTTCCTAGATTTTGTTGGCACAGGGGGAGACCCAGGGTTCAACGCTACAAAAACACACCAACAAAACCCTAACTACCGACCCTTTTGGCAACACCTGTGAAGCATATGAAGTCTCACCTGAGGTAGAGGTAGGGGTGGTTGCATGACTCAGGTGTCTACAACCTTAGCTAGGACACAAACATGTGATTATGACACTTAATAGATCACTTAGCACCATTAGTTCATCATTATTTACCTGATATCTACTTCTCATATAAAACAGAGCATCACAACATTTACCCTGACCTAATGTATATAAGCACTTAGCACACGGGATTAGATCAGATCTAGCAGACTCAAGCACTAAGAAAGTTCACAGATGTCATATCTAGCATCCAGATTTATCATAAGCACAAATCATAAACATATCTATCTATCTATACCAAAGCACTTAGCAAATAACACATAAACACAACAGAACATCACATAGAGTAGAATAACATTGTATTTACGTGGTTCACCCCCACCTTGGGGCTACATCCAACAACTCTTCTTCTTTATTAGCTTCAATCATTCATCTACATGCACATAGCAACAAAACTCTTACTT
Organism: Picea engelmannii; assembly: GCA_009831015.1. NCBI lineage: Eukaryota > Viridiplantae > Streptophyta > Pinopsida > Pinales > Pinaceae > Picea > Picea engelmannii. Next base: position 182,385 of record ML801952.1, on the reverse strand, counting down.
TGCATAGGACAGGAGATCTACACAGCTTGCTAGATCCTCCTTCCTTACGTTACAACACAAATCCTTCACAGTCTCTTACAATGAATTGCACTTAGCTCTACAAGTCTCATACAGTATGCACAAAGCCTTAAAATCCTTGATCACATAGATCCAACTCTTAACACTTAGCCAACTTGCACAACTCTTGTGCACTACTTCTTACATTTCCTAGCCTTCTATTTATACATAAAAAAAATAGGCCTAAACATGGGTAAAGCCATGGGCTGACATCCCATTCCCATTACTGATTCCCAAATCCCAAAAAAGGACCCAAAAAGGGGCCTAGATCCCGCAATATCTGCTTCGTCTTGTGCTCCGTCTTCAATAAGATGTCGAAGTCCCAAAATAGGTCAAAATTGACCAAGGATCTCCAAAAACTTGGTCAAGGGCCAACAATCCCCCAACACTCACCTATGACTCATCCTGAGTCACTCTGGTCTAATTAGTTCTTCTTCGAATGCCTCGCGCTTGGCTCAAGATGCTTCGACTTGTTGCTATGCCACAACCTCCTGTTCTGTGAACTCCTGGATGATTGCATCGTTGATCGGTCCCTCTAGACATTGTTTAGCTGTAGTGACAACCTGCTCTAGTTCTTTTCATTAGCCTTCTACTTCTGTAAACAATTGATAGGCCTTATCTTGCACAGGTTGGATTTTCTAAGTTACCTCCATAAATCTGCTCTGGATAGTATGGATTTGTTGCTGTGCAGTGCGTTTCTCTTGGGAGCGCTTCATTTTTTCCACAACTTATAGGGACTTTAGTTGCGCCTGTATCTTTTCATCTTGATACTTCACCTCTTGGAGTTGCGACTCCAGTGCCTTGAATTTTGGGTTCTCTGTGAGTTGTTCATAGGTCTAGGCACTGTGATCAATGAGGTGCTTACATTCCAAGGTAAGAGCCTTGAGCCTTTCAATTGCACTCCTAGCGGTTGCTTCCCTTTGGTCTCTTACATATTGTGGGGTCTCAGGTACTGCGCGTAGTTCCAAGTCTATGATGTGTTGTTGTAGCTACTGGTTCACTTCTTCAAGTTGTGCTACTTGTTGTGGAACTCAAGCTTCCTCCTTTACTTCCACGACTATCACAAAGAGAAGTGATATGTTGACCATTTCATTTACTTTGAGTTGCTCCACAAGAAACTGTTCCTTTTCTTGATGTAGCTGCTCTTTTTCTTCGTCAAACTTCACTTGGAGAGCAAGATTTTCCCGTTATGCAGCACTGCGTTTCTCTACTAGTACCCCTTGTACTTGTATCAAATCCTGGGTGGCTTGTGTTGTTTCTTCCTATGCTCGTCAAAGGTGATATTCGACTGTATCGGCTAAGCGGTGGATTTGAGCTGGCTCATCTCCCAATTATGGCTCTCCTGACGCAGTGGAGCCTACACGGCTGGACTGTAGGGCTTATTATATCCCTCAGAGTTCAGTCTCAATTCAATCATACATCTCCTCTTTCTTTTCTTCTTTTTTCTCTGCTATTTCCTTCGAAGCATCTTGTAGGAATGTTATGAGTAAGTCAAAGTCATTGGAGGTGAGGACGGTCTGCATCTTGGTCATGGTGGCCTTTGCTTTCTTTTGGAAGGAAGGTTTTAGAGGCAAACCTTTTCTCTTCTTTAGGGGATCAACCTCGTCTCCTTGCTTCTGTTCGACTTCTTTGTCACCTAACTCTTCGCCATCACCTCCTTTCTCTGGTGAGATGGAGGCAGTATTCATGGATGCACTATATAATTCTTGGACCTCTTCAGTTTTCTTTACCCCGCTAGGTCTAGGTGTATCTTGTGTAGTTTCTGGGCTATCGATGTCGGATATCTCTGCAGGGTTTGCTGGAACAAGGAGGTTTTTTGACCAGTCCTTGGTGATCTCCTCCAAGTCCTCCTCTGTTATCTTGTAGTAGGACTGAAGATGTTGCTTGTGTTCGTTAGCGTGCGCTGTGATGTAAGTAAAATGTTGATCTGCACTGAACTTCATGAAAGGCTTGAACCGGTGTAGAGTGTTCAGAGTCATGTGAGGCTCGGACTATATGAATACCTTCAACTGATTGTAGTAGTTATGAAAAACAAAATTTGACTTCCACTATTTATTCATGTCGCTTGAATACCACAATGTACTGAACTTTGCAGCCAGTCGTTCAAAAGGCTCGATGTCCGAGAAGGTCGTACCTTCCGACATCTTCCAGGAAAAAAAAGATATAAGTATCAAAATACAACTAAAATTAAATTCATATCCTTGATCTTGTGATTCTCTGTAGTCAAGTTCCAACTGGTTCACTAGGTACTTCACCCAGTTCATCTGAAGGCCTTCTGCGCACTTGCTTGCAATGTCGACTACAAAACTGGTGACTTGGGTGGGTCGGTTCTTTCAGACTAACTTCCCTGCAATCAACTGATAGGTGAGGTGCACTGTGCCACTCTGGATAGAAGCTACTTTGTAACCTCGCGTTCCCTTCTCGACATCACCATAAGTGTCCTTGATCCGCTGTGCTAGAGCACAATCCATGGATTTTTCAGGGTAAATGCAAGATACCAGATATATAAAATATGCAGTACAGAGACGAAATGCTAGAAATAACAGAATAACAGTAAAATATCCAGCATAATCTTCACAATACACAGAAATGATATACGAAATAGCAACAGAAATAGCACGTGAACAGAAA
>ML801952.1:154183-173341 GCA_009831015.1 Picea engelmannii | reverse complement strand
ATCCTTCTAGAAGCGGAAGCTTCTATTAGGTCTTCTTACATCCGCCTAATTCTCTTTTATTGAAAGGTCTTATTAATATTGACCTTTATTACATCCGAATACATTAATCTACCCATGTGCGGGTTAGGACCTTAACAGTAAAACTCCTGTGGATCAGGTCCTTGCATACTCAACCCCGTGATCCGATTGATTAGCATCATATCAACTGTTATACAATGGTTTAGCCACAAATAACTGCCATGGTAACAAGAAAAAAACAACTTGACACATGCATTCACCTCCTGGTTTCGTCTGAAGTGAGGAATCTTCATGACATTGAGCAGGGTGGACTGCATGAGGTTCATAGTCCACGACTGGGGGATTATCTTCAAATTCTTCCCCTTAGTCTGGGTCAGGTACTTATGTGGGGTGAGCATGTTGTAAAATTTATGATCTCTGAGGTTGAAGTCACTAAAATTCAATGCTGCAATCTTATCTTGGTCTGCTCAAACTACGCGTATCCCCTTCAGGAGGTACGCAGTGACCAAGGTGTATTCAAAGTCTCTGGGCACGCTGTCTCAATTTACTGTGCTACTCAGGGGTGGAATATAGGTGGGTAATATGGTCGAGATAAATTTAGCATTTGCTAGATCATCCCTGTTGTTGTTTCTGAGTTTATACTTTAAGGCTCTAAAGTATACTGCCAAGGCATCTGAAAAGATAGAGGAAGTTGAGGACAAAAAAAATCGATGACTAAAAAGTGAGGGATATAGTTGGTTTCTCAACAGTCTCTATCGAAATTCCCAGTTTTCCTGAATGCTGATATCTCTCTCAATTGCTGCCCATGAACATTCTAACTGAACCCAGTTATTTATTGTTTGTAAGATAGTATTAAATAAATTTAGCACGATGCTGGTTTGATCTGAAAGACCGGGTTCGATGTTAGGCTGCCTTGAAACATGTATTGTCATGAAGGATAAAGGTAAAGAAGATACAATTCTATGTTTTCTTTTTAGGCTTCGTTATCTCTATTTCACAATGTAAAGATAATGATTTCAAAACACGAATTAATAGGATGACTAAGTTAAAAGTCGTTTCTTGTATTTGAGTCAAATTTAAAGGAAAGGAAACATGCATGATATGAGGAAATACATAAAGCTATTAACAAGGTGAGGCATAAATTGAAGAGGAATATCACGTTGTAACAGAAGACTATGAGAATAAGAAAAATAATAATGAAGCATATGATATCGAAATCTAAACATTTACAGGTCTTGTATCTGTTGATAACCGATACAGAGGAAAAACTGTAAATGATATAAATAACAAGAATAATAATTCCCACAGTAGAGGTTGTAATAAATTGTAGCCAAGAATTCATCAATTAGATATATGAAAGAAAGATGAAAAAACAGGGGAACACATAACTCAGATGTGAAAAAATATGGAATCTTCAATCTGCATTTCTATTAATTCAGAGTCTCTTGAAAATTTCTTCATCAAAATGCCTTTTTAGAGAAAAAAAAAATCTTATTTCAGTCTTCGCTCCTTGTATTTCTACAAGGTCATCAATACTTGATGGTTAGCAATCTCCTACTTTTTAGGAGAAAAATAGTTACAAAACTGCAACCTTAACCGTTGCATGATTAAATTTTGTTTGTCTATCATTTCAATAGTATACGGTTTCAAATGATACTTCATTGTTTAGTTGAAGTCTCTCCCTCCTTTGATGCTATACATTCAATACATTTCTCCAGAAAATGAACAAAATTTCTAGGAGGTGTCGGAAGATCCTTAGTCTCAAATAGATAAAACTTTCTTTGTACCTTTGGAAACTGTTCTTCAAAACCTTTATCGACAAACATGATCACTTGCAACTTTAAATTGGGTTGTACCAACCATCTGTCTATTAGGTTGGCATCGATTTCCCTCAACTGTGAAATTTCCACCTGAATCTCCTTCAATCCCTCTTTGCAGTTTAACTGCTTTTTCACAATGTTTATCTGCCCCAGTGGCTTAGAGCAATCATTTCTTTCAATACCTAATGCTTTATTATCCAAAGAATCAAAGATTCCCTCACAGTCGTCTTTGATTTCTTTGACTATCTTCTTGTTTTCGGATATGTTTGTTTCCCATACCTTGAGCATGATGTCTCCTCTTATCTGTTCAGTGACAAAAAGATTTAGATTTTTCTACATCTCTCTGTTTCCTGAACATGCAACTTCTTTCTGGAAGGTATTCCTTGCTGCTTTAGCCTCCTTTTCCAGTAAAATAATATTATAAAGGGATTTTCTTACCTCTTGAAACTAATTCTGGATGATCTCTATTTTGGAGATCCATTTCCGCTGCTCGACTTTTATCTTTGTATGTTCTTCTAGCGATAGGGTCTGGAAAGCCTTTAAGTATACAACTCGGCCTTCTGTCAAATTTAACTTAGCCTGTAGCTGTTTTACTAGCTCCTTTTGCTGAGTAACCTGCACCTGACTTTCTTGTATCCTCTTGTTCATTTCATCTAGGCTTGATTTGAGTTATTGAATTTCTTTCCTTTCAACAACTCTGGCCTACTCCAAGTTTTTATTCACCTCTTATCTAATGTTTTTCTCAGCATTCTTTAATTGGTCTTGAAATTGAGCTATTATGTGGTTACTCTTGTTTAACCTTGTTCTCATGTTTTCCATAGTAAAAAGGTTTGTTGTTTCCATGGATCCCATGGAGCTTGCTACCTCTATAGAGAAATCCTCCTCTTCCAAATTTTGTCCATCTACCAAAGCCCTATGCTTCTTCACCATACCCCACTCCCTCATATACATCTCTTGTTTTAGGACAACCTTCCTCTTTTTTCTGAAAAAATAATAAGAAGGAGGGATCTCATCTCTGGAGATAGGGGTGAGATCACTAACATATATGGCTCCCATCTGTGGGAGTCCAAAGGCGGATTGTAAATGGGTTAAGGAATCTATGGGACTTCCTAGCTTTGTATATCTTGTTTCTCCTATGGTCTTAGGTATATTGACATCAATAGTAGGTGATGAAGGGGGAGTGGACTTACTAGACTCGGGAGGTGTCCCGAACCTTCTCTTTTCTTTCATCTCTGGATTTTGTGTCTGTAAGGCCTCTTCATTTTGTGAAGACCTTTCATCCTCCTGTGGAAATGATTCAGGATTGACTTTATCCTACGCTTCTTGTCCGAAGCCTGGAGGAGTATCTTCTTGTTCCTGAGGAAGGGTGATTGCTTTTATTTGTAGTACTTTGGGCAGACCACTCTGTCTATGCTTCTGGAAGGTCTAAAAACTAGCTTGCAAGTCAGACGGCAGTGTCTGTACCCTCTCTAACACCTCCTCATAGGTCCTAGTCCCTTTGAACATGTCATCACAAGGGGACTTCTCATGTTCATAAGCATTCATATTACAGTGGGCCATGTGTTTTCCCACTAACTGGTAAGGGTCGTGCTTCCTATGTTTGTGGTCTACCAACTTGACCTCCTCTAGTGCTACCACTTCAACTTTGGAATGACCCAAGTTGAGAAGTGAAAATTTCCCAATTTGAACGGGAAAAACCGGCCAAGACTTCTTTTGAGCCGTCTTTATTTCTATCCCAATTCCACCTGTTACTATTTGATGAGCTACCTCCTTGCACAACAATCTGTCAGGGAGGAATTTCAGAAGCACATGTGGAGGGATTGAACATCCAAAAAATATGATGTAGGAGAAATTCTCCTCTATAAACCAGTTAGCAACTGCCCTGAGGCTTCCTATGACCAACTCTGAAATTCAGAGAGGTGCATAGCCGTATAGAATCTGATGTAGTGGTATCACCACGAAATGACAGATTTCATAGAATGAGTCCTTGGCATTTTCTTCCCAAAGTTTAGAATGATATTCATGAATAGGTTCTGGGTAAGTTGGATTCCAACTCCAATTCATCAAAGGGAAAGGAGTTGTGAAGCATATAGCATCCATGATGTATGCAGACATATAAAAGGCTATTGGTCAGCCTTTGGATCTTGCAGTATGATATTCCATGACCTCCTTTGCTATTTTATTGGATAAAATCTTATCCCAATTGAAGCTGTAACCTTCTGTTGCCTCGTACAAAAGAGGTACCCATTATGTAGGGAAATGGGTAGGACTTTTCTTCCCGAAAATTCTACATAACATAATCGCCACATAGACCATATACTTATTTAAAGAGGCTGTGGAATAAAAACCATGGGTGTCGGCCCTGAATTTTTCTTCGTGTCTCCACCAGTCTTTGATTATGCCATGATACGTTTGGTTTGACTCAAAACATTCTTTCTTTTGAAACTCACTCACGAAATCTTTATTGGCTCTGGTCTGAAAGAGCCAATGACGACCCCTTGGCTGTTCAAAATGCTTCTCATCTGCACGTCTATTCTGTAAGTTTTAAACCTATGAAGTAAAGCAATGCATATAGATTCTTAAGCAAGACATAAATTAATCAATGGCTCATACACAGAGTACACAAAGATTTTATATTGGAAACCCTCAACTAGGAAAACCTTTCTTATATTCATTATATCGAAAACCTTTCTGGATGTTCGATGAAGACCACTATTAAGCACTCAACTCAAATCTTTATAGATGGAACCTATCCTCAACAACCAATATACACAAGAATATTGTGATAATACATATTGTTAGCACATATAATAGCATAATCCATAAACATTCATAACAAATATGCCCATGAAATAACAATTCAAATATTTGCAATATATTAATTGGACAATAAAAGAGTATTTCTATTAAAATATGACAAAAAAAAGTATACAAGTGACAAAATTTCGTGTCGGCATGTCTCGTTACCGAGAAAATAAGTCCCTTCCAACTGGGCCTCCACAACTTCAATCCTCCACCAAAGGCAATCTCATATAAGAGAGACAATGAGGTTCTCCATAAAAGAGGGAAGATCTTGGGGGATGAACACTATGTTCATACTTTAAAGGAAAAAGGGATGCAGACTCAATATGAAGTGAATAATTTCTCGAGAGTAACTTTTCTCTCAAAATTTGAATTCTTCTCTCTTTCCATGGTTTGGATATGGCCCATTTATATCCTTCAAATGTAACTAAAGGGACGAGTTGGAACATTTCCAATATATGGAAGGTCAAGGAACATGGATCTCATGACGTGACATGGAAACCTGACACAATTTTTATTTTTTATCACCAAACTCAATGTACGTGGGATGTAATGGTGAAACTTGCATATACTCAAGATATATAACTATTAGGGAACGTATATGTGGAAAAATATGATTTTTAGCTCTGGTAAGTGCAAAAAGAGACTTCATGTATCCATAGGGAAATGGAAAAGGCCTTCTGAATAAGTTTCATGGGGTGAGGAAAATATTTCTATAGCAGATTCCCCCTAATGTGTGAGGTCAGAGGAGTATCCGTGATGGCTGAAATACATTAGAATTCCCAGAATTTGAGTAATGGAGACTCAGTTGGACGAAATAGTTTCTCATGGGAATATTAAAAGCCATAATGACTTTGTACACATGGCTGCCAATTTGAATTACACTGTAGTTCCATGTGGAAATACACCAAACAACTGTCATGGCCATGAATAGGAAATACAAAGTAGATACATGCCATAGTCTATCATAGTCACGAATAAGGCCTTGTGAAAACTAGTCTCAAAATAAATATGAATATATCTATAAAAAAGGAGTACAATCTTCTCTCCCATGATCACTGAAGTCATATAGATATTGGTCCAATGAATGATAGAAACAACTTAGAAAAACTGTGACTATAAGCTAATGTCTTCAAGTCTTCTACACGTTCCGCCAAAGGCAAAATTCCACATCATGTGAATAAAGGAGTTGAGGTAAAACATAATGAGACTTTGTTTGATTACCGGTCATTAAGGTATATTATTAACAAACATGAGACAACCTATTGATAATGAAAGTAGGTATTAAGGCATTGAGTACATTCTCACAAGTGTGAATAAAGGTGTTGAGGTCAAACACTTGAAGAATCCATCGATCAAGAGACATTGATTTATTACCAACTGTCGATAGTGAGATAACCTGCGACTGATGGCTACAAGCCTCTAGGTACTCATAGGACTCTAGGCCTCGTTTCTAGAATAGATGAGTTGAATTCGATGGAAGGATACCCAATGAGAATATATCATTAAGGAATCTCTCATCAGTCAGCATGAGGTACAAAGCAATAGCTTCATGATTTGGAGGAAATTGGAGGAAGAACATGTTCATGAACCAATGAACCTGTGCATATTTCACATGCACCAGATGCAAGGAGTGCACGGAAAATACCCTCTAAATAGTATTCAATAATGAAAAATACCAACAAAGGTGAGGAAACCACCAATAAGGCTAATGGAATACAAGACACTACATGAATCCCAATGTGTGAATAGATTTATTTTCATTGAAAAAAAGGGAAAACCCCCAGTCAACGACCAATGAGGAGATGTCGACTATTGGGTTCAAGGTTACCTACTCATAATGAAAGTAGGACCAGGGTACATGGTAGGAGTACAACTTCATGTGATTCTGAGACACATTGAGGGTATGTATGACTTGCAAAGTCAATATTTTTGAGAAATGGCTGACACATGATTATAGGAATCCTTTGAACAAGAGCATGCAACATATGGAGGAATTTGACATCATAGACTTGATAATGAAACTTTGTGATGTAGGAGGCACCAATAAAACTCTCCATAGGGACTGAAAGAGTAACCAATAGGATGAGTAAAATCTAAGTAACGAGCTCAACTTCCTGAGGTCATGATAAACCCAAAATTTGGATGAAAAGTGGACTCAAAAGTTTGTGCTCTATTCAAAGGTGACATGATTGTTGCCAATATGAGATAATATTCCTTTCCCGCTTGTCTTTTTTTTTTTTTCATAGACAAATGAATGTTATGATACAGAGGAGGAAATGAGTGTCGCAACTAAGAAACTAGTTCCAACAGTGGAACATACCTATGCTCAATACAAGGAAGTGCATGTAGAACATGGAAACTTGGGGGAATGTTTCCTCCTAGGGTACATGGTGTCAAGTTGCAAAGGATATAAATAAGGCTCTTATTAGCTGGTGATGAAAATTGTTGAGGTAATAGAATTATAACATGAAAGAAGGAACCGACAATAGGCTCAATAATACAAGAAATATAATGAAATGCAATTCCAAATTAATTTCAAAGAATGTTCTTTTTCGTAAATTTAGTCCCCTAGGCCCGAAAAAGTATAAAATAATACCTAGGATAACTCTTCTAGCCATTAGGGACTAGATTATTCCTTTTTCGAAATTAGTCTACTTGGTCTAAAAAAGGGTTAAAATTACAACAAATAGACGTCCTTTTAGATCCAATTAATGAGTGTGAAAGAGACAAGTTCACTCGCCAATCTTTTCTCTTTTTGAGAGACTTGGAAAATATATTAAACAAGATTCGAGAATGTTTTTCTAAGCAACATATGATGGGGGTGGCCAGGGCTCCCGTGCATGACTTCTTTCAAAAGTCATCAACTCACATATAGTTGACAAAATCTTGGGAAAACCCAAAGCTTTCCAAGTTGAGGAGGATAAAACACTTGCAGAGGTTACCTTATCTATAATATATCAAAGAATTCCCTTTATATGAAAGGTTGTCTAAGAAGGAAGTCGAGGCTCTACAATATCATTCCAATCAAAGGAAACCACCTTAGGACTTGGAGGGAGCGTACTCGAAGATATTGGAATGCTCCCTTGTTTAGAAGGTAAATAAATATAAATGCTAAGGTGTAACACACCCAACCACTAAATATCCTTTCTAGGGATGGGGCATCAAATATTTTCTTTCCCTAGTTCATTTTCGGTCCCTTACTTAAGAAAAATCCTCTTAAACAACTTCCCCAAAACTTACATCTCTCACTTTGTGCTTGAACCAGCTAGCAGGGTATTCCTGGTGATCTCGGGATGAAAACTAGGGGCTAAGATTCTACGTTAGCAAAGGTTTCGACACTTCAAAAGTTCCCATACTTCAGGAGTTCCAATGGTGTTGTCAAATTCTCAAATAGTTGAACAAGGATATGGATCAACAGTTCACATACTCCACCAAGATCTATGGTAAAAAGGGGTTTTGGTACTCGACGTTGAATATACCTTTTTCCTAATCCTTGAAGTATCGAGGTCTTTCCACGTGGCCTTATCCATTCGATGACCGATGATCGACAGTCTCTGTCGAGTATTCCTTTTTACCATACTATGCCAAAACTCCAAAACTCTCGATATCTCACCATGTGGCCTTGGCCCTTCAATGGTCGGTGTTGAGAGTTCTTTTTTGGAAGTTCCTATATTGTACCACTCACTAAATATTCCGAACTTCGAAGTTGTCCAAACTCCTAGAGTCCTCATTACATCACCAGCCATGTTGGCCAAGCAGGCACGAACCAGTAGTTGACACACAACAAGGGTCGAGAGTGACATGTGTCCTCAATAGGGTATGACATGTGTCATTCTCTAAAAGGAACAATGGGTATGTGAATCATCCAAAACTGGGTGACACATGGCACACACAATGTGGGTCCACGTCACCTTGAATGATGTCATCAAGCCAAATCATCACAGGCTGATAATTTCTCATTCCTTCAATATAATGGTCCTCAATATTCCACATAGATCCATAGATCTACGGTTCTCATTACTTCACAGCTTTGACCTTTAGTGCTTATTGAATCCTCTCGATGAAAATCCCCCAAAGATATAAGTCTCCTAATTCTTGGATCTTGTGCCACATGCCCTCTTCGACCAACGGTCAATATTTACTCCATCATTTGTGACTTTGATGGTTTTCACTCCTTGAAAACCCTTGGAGAAATTCCTCTGGAGTACGAATTCTTCAAACCATGAGATCGTGTGCCATGTACCTACTCATCCAACGATCCTCATCACTTTGACAGTTCGGCATTCGGGACTTTGATGGGTATCTCCCATATTTCCTTCTGGACCATGCCAGATCTATTACCACATGTACCTAACATCTATGACCATGGTTTACTCCTGCTTGTAGACCTTCGGGGAAAAATCACATGTTTCTAGATCTATGAATACCTAGAGTCCCAGATAATTGTGGATCTGTGGACATGTGTCCCTCCAATTCAACGATCCAGATTAACTCCATGACTCTAACATTCGAGAGATCAAACATTAGACCATTCCTATTCTCTCGAAGTAGCATTTCGTCAAAGCACTTAATGCTTCCCTTCCTACTTCTTATATAACGACTGAGAGTGATCTATGATGAATCCCTATATCGATGGTCCTCATCGATTCACGACTTCGACCTTCAGCTATTTTTTAGGATTGTGGAATCACAAGTCCCTAAGTCCCGAAGAAAAATGATCTAACTCCTTTCAGACTAGCACGAGGTTCCTATGCCCTGGTCATATGGATCCTATGGGAAAACTTAGGAGCTAAGCACAAATCCCTTTTTATATAAAATGGGTTAAGAACACGAGCATGAGCCCTTGGTCAGATGGATGATTAGACTGAAGGGAAAATCCCATTCTTGTTAAGGTAAACTTGAAAGGATTTGGAGGACTTAGAAATAAAATCAATCCTACCCCGACTCTCCTACCGAATCACATCCCATGACTCTCTAACAATTAAACTAAGATAATTCCAAGATCACATAGATATAACAATTTATATAAATCAAAGATAATTTCTAATAACTGTTCAAATACTGAGAGACTGAATCATAAACACAGACATTTCATCATCACATCCAATATAATACACAGAGTATGAAAATACTTATCAGAACTGGAAAATGTGAACCAACTGCTGAAAGGGGTTCTTGTTTCCTCCCAACCATAGGCATAGTCACTTCTGGCGGATTTAACATTGGCCACCCCTGAGCTAGACCATGGTGCTCTGAGAGAGATTCTTTTTCTTTTCTCCACAATCGTAAGGGTCGGAGGTTACTTTGATTCTCCCACAAGAACTGGGTGTCTGGTTTTCTCTACTCCAGGCAAGGAGGTTTGCACGAGTGCTTCCTCAGTTACACTTTAGCCTTGTTTATAAGCTTGTATTGAAACCATGTCCATGGCTTCTTATAGCCAGACCAAGATTACTGCTCAGCTTTTTCCTCTCAACTTCAGAATCAAAGTTTGTTCACTACTCTTCTTGGGAGAGTGTTTTCTATACTCTGCTATCTCATAGATCTGTCTCTATCCCCCCGAATTAAATCATTTATTTCCTTCCTCAACAAGGTTGCATGGGTCTGAATCCCCATTCAAGGTCAGGCCTAGAAGCCTTACATATGGGTACTCTGTCCGATCTCCTCATTAACTCTTGAGAATGTCCTTCCAACTACCAACCTAACTGGTAATTCATCTATGGGTCATAGGTATGTTGATAAATTACACACAATAGGTATTGGTATGGTGAGGGTCATCTCAATAATATATGGTTTCCCTTCACCATTTCTCTCATAGCATCCATGGTATATCTTGGCAAACTCCCCCCCCTTTCAACAGTTGTGCAACACATTTTCAAATTCAAATTCTATTAATAACAAAAAATTCATACATTGACCCTTTTATACAAAGGTTCATCATTCACACATGTTTAGTTTGCCATAGTATTTTTTCAAGTTATATTTATATTTACAAACTGGGAGAAATAGGGGTATTACAATCCCCTCCCCCTTAAAGGAACATTTTCCTCGATGTTCTACCTGTCGATGTGCTCTGTATGTATAGAAGTAAACAAAAATGGATATGCTTGTCTCATGGAATCCTCCATTTCCCATGTAGCCTCTTCTGGGACAAAGTGTTTCCACTGCACCTTGACCTGTGCAATGGTTTTGTTCCTGAGTGGGGTTTCCTTCCTATCTATTATGCATTGAGGTTCTAGTAGGAACTCTCCCTCGGGTTCCACCTGAATAAAAAACGAGTCAATAATATGATTAGAATCATGTACGTACTTATTTAATAAAAAAACATGGAAAGAATTATGTTCCTTCACTATGGGAGGAAGTGCTAGCCGATAGTCTACTAGTCCCACTCTATCCAAAACTTCAAAGGGTCCATAATAATGAGGTGCCAGCTTGGCACAAGATCCCATCCTCAAGGAGATTCTCCTGGGTCTAACTCGGAGATACACATGATCCCTTGATTTGAACTCTCTAGGAGGCCTTCAAGTCTGCATAGCTCTTTTGTCTATCCTAGGATATATTCATATTTTTCCTGATTTTAATCACTTAGTGTTCCATTTCCTTTAGCATATTTGGCCCAATTGTAACTCTCTCTACTAGGTTTTTCCAGTTGATTGGAATGTTGCATTGCCTTCCATAGAGGGCTTCAAAAGGAATCATTTTTTATGACTCTTGATAGCCATTGTTGTAAGCAAATTCTACCAGTGGTAGGTAGTCCTCCCATTTCTTGGTTTGATGCATTACATGCATCCTCAACATGTATTCTAATACTTGGTTTACCTTCTCTGTCTACCCATTAGTATGAGGATGATAGGATGTATTAAAGATCAATTTCATTTCAAAACCAACAAACATAGATTTCCAAAAGTTTGAAGTAAACTTTGTGCCTCTATAAGATATAATTTCCTTAGGCATGCCACACAGTCTGAATATTTCTTTCATGAAGATGTTGGAAATATATATTGATATGGGATCTTTTCATTGAAGTGATTCATAAAGAATTGTATTAAATGAGCATAAATTAAAGTGCACCATAGAGAAGGAAAATCTCAATAATGAAGAGACATAAGCATCAAATATGAACACAAAAACTTGATAACAGAGTTCATCCCTGATGGACTATGTCTCCGGTTCCTGCTCTCAAATGGGTATGGATTTTTATTAAATCAACAAAAGAATTTGGAAAAATACATAAGTATACCTCATTCTGGAAATAAGTTGCAGAAGCTTTGCACAGATCAGAAAAAAGACAACACCATTGAATTCATGGCATCAAATTACTCAAGAATGACTGTCTCCATGCCTCAATCCAACTTTTCACTCCCAAGCCCTTGAGAAATATCATCTCGGTTTCCATTCCTACACCCTACAATTAATTCATTGTACCTTGTCTCAAAAATCATTCCCGACCGTAGCATCGAACAACTTCCCTCCCACATTGGTGAAATTCCATCTTTTAAATAAAAACGTGGGTGGATTTTACCAATGAAGTTCGTTGGCCTAACAGTTGGTGGATGCCTTATTAAGGTTTATGGTTGGGGAGGTCCCAAGGTAAATCCCGCAGGCCTCCCTGTTGGTGTGATGTTACAACCATATGTTATATTAAAACCCCCGTGGATTTGGTGGAGTAATCTTAGTATGGAGGAACTATCACTATATTTGGTGGAGAGTGGATCTGTTGCTATATTTAGTGGAAAGGGGTTAGTCATTGGCCAACTCCTTTTTTTTTCGAACTTTCGGTTTCTAGACCTCATTGAGCATTTTCCCGCTGCCACATGGTAGCCCATGACTGGGCCACATGGTGGCCATTTATTGGACCATGTCATTCACTTTCACATGATGTGGAGGAATGTAAGGCTCAGTTGTAAGAATGTTATACATTGGGTATTTGTTCATCCCATAACTTGGGATGCTTGCGACAATAGCCTTGAAGAAAAAGTACCATTATTTGGTTAACAACCTTTGTCTGTTTGTAAGTCTATGGATGGAAATAAGTGCTTCTCTTCAACTTGGTGTCCATAATTCTCCACAAGCTTTTCCAAAAATCCCCAAGGAATCGAGTATCTCGATCTGAGATAATGGATGTGGGTAACCCAAAGTGAACCCAAACATACTGAAAGAAGAGATTAGCATTTTTCTCAGCAGTGATCTACTTTTTAAATGGAATTAAGATACACATATTGTTGAACCTATCCACTATAGCATAAAAATAGTCATGACCCCTTTTCAACATTGGTAAACCCCCTACAAAATACATGGAGATACTTTACCATGGATGGGATGGAACAAGCAGTGGTGAGTATAGCCCCAATTTTCTATTATTGGGCTTACAAGTAGAACACATCACATACCCCTTTACATATTTATTTGCAATTATTTCATTCGAGGCTATTAAAAAAACCTATGCAAATTAGCCATAGTTTTTCCTACCCCAAAATTCCCAGACACAAGAGAACTATGAGCTTCTAGTATTACATGGACTCATTTACTTGTAGGAATACATAGCTTTCCAAGATGGTAGAGTAGTTTTCCCTGCAAACAATAGTTCTCTACCTGTGCACCATGGGTTAGCTTCTCATATACTTCTTTAAAATATTCATCAATGACATATTGTTCCACATAGCTATTATGATATAAATAATCATTCCTCAAAATAATAGAAGCAACAATAGGAGGTCTAGAAAGCATTGTGGGAAATACTGAGAGGGGGGTGAATCAATATTTATAGCAATTAGTATTTTTGAACTTGTACTTCAATCAAATCATGTATTCAATTTATATTCAATGAACAATGAAGACTATCCAATGAACAATGAAGAATAGTATAAGAGATACACCAATACACCATGCACAATATATAAGAAGAAATCATGTATTATTGTTCAAAGGAAGTAATGACTTCCAAAGGTAGATACAACTTCCAAATATAAAGGGAGGGATAAACCTCCAAAAGGAAGATACAATCCTCCAATATTAAGAGAGGGTTTAACTCTCCATGCTTTCCTCTTCCTTCCACCCAATAATATATTAGAGATAATAAAAGTTTACATTAAATCATCACCATCAACCAACCATCACATAGCACCTGATAATTCTTCCTGAGACTTATTCGAATTTTGCAATTGTTCACTTCTTAGAATACTCTGATCCTTTATATAATATTACTCAATGTATTCTTTGAAACTCCTCTAAGTTTCACTCCTTGAATCCTCCCAGAAAAGGAGTTATAGATAAAATGGTAGACCTTATTCAATTTTGGTTTATTCAAGAGAGAGAACTTGTACAGAATTCCCCGTGCTCAATATTTAATATCATATTATAAAATTCATACACTAGAAACTAAAGTCCGTACTCTTTCCAATGCAATTGGTCTCACTTCATTTGTATTCTCTATGAATATTTTATGAGTGTTTTACCCGGAACACCTGTTTATGACTAGCTTTGGGACTAGTCAAAAACCCTATCTTCGATAGATTGTAACTGAAAAATTATAGCAAATAAAGAGATGAAATTTTTACCACAGTTACCTAGATATGTCTTCTCAATAGCCTCCAAATTTCACCATAGGAATAGTTCAGGGAAAGTTTTTATAGAAAAAATGGTAAGATGGCCTGTAAATAACATACCTTAGAACACATCATCGAAATACTTCATCCTCCCTTGAAATTCATCCTTCTTTAATTCAGATTGCCTAAGAAATTCGACTTATATATCCTTTTTCATTAATAAAATTGTGTGTGTGTTAAAAAATGAATGTATAATGAGATGTATTTATACCCTTTATGTCACTTCCTTTTAACATTAGGGCTGACATGTAGTTTTTTCTTCAATTCACATTGTCATCTTCAAAAAATCATTTCTCCTCAATCATGAGGATCCACATGATGTGCCACATACCACCGGAAGCAACAT
Source organism: Picea engelmannii (assembly GCA_009831015.1). NCBI lineage: Eukaryota > Viridiplantae > Streptophyta > Pinopsida > Pinales > Pinaceae > Picea > Picea engelmannii. The sequence continues at coordinate 158,750 of ML801952.1, read as the reverse complement.
GAATTATATTATCCATCCATGGGTGTTGTATCTGCATGTGTAATTTCCTTCATGTCTATCTACTTTGACCAACTGTGGGGTCCAAAAGTCAATGGCTAGGTTTGAAATCAATGATAACAACCAATCTTCCAACAATCTCCCCCTTTGTCATTGATGGAAACACTCATGCTCCCCCTGTCATCATGATCCAAATTTCTCTCCCCTTTTGACATTAATGGAAAAGGGTGGGGATTTTCCCCTTGAGTTCAATAGCATAAGTTGACCTTCTTCTTTGGGGCTTCTCTCCCTGAACATCTGGCACTCAATAATACTTCATCTTTATTTTTGGTCTTTGGGACCTTTTCTTCCTTGGAATCCTTTTATGTGTCTTATTTCTTCTCTCTCTTATTCATGTCTAGGATGTATATGGTGTTCAATGTTCTTGTTGCAGTTGAAACCAATATTCTTTAGTTCTTTTCTATGATTTTACATTTTCGGGAGTCAAACGTAAGAGTGTATCCTTGATCACATATTTTGATGACACTGAGGAGATTATGATTCAGATCTTAAACCAATAGGACTTTTCCTACTTTTACATTTTCACTTCCAAGATTTACAATTCCTTGTCCAAGTATTTTGGTAGATGAGTCATCTCCAAATGCAACATTTCCACCCTTTTTTTCTTCATGCTAACAAATTTGCTTTGGTCTCTGGTCATATGAGATGAGCACCCACTGTCTATGAACCATTCATATTCTTATTTTCATTCTTTAGTGACCAATGCTATTCGACAGTTTTCATTATGTGGAATTTCTTTCGTTTTCCATGTTGTAGTTGGTATAGGTACATTTGGCATAGGATTATCTTCCTTCATCTCTCTCCAATCTCGTTCTTTGTGACCAAGATTATTTGTAATGTCCCCCACCTCTTAGAGAGGTGATGAGGAGACTCAGTGGCCTGGTCACCCCCACTAGGTCATAGTCTCACACTGAAGGGGGGAAAGTCAAGAAGTTAAAAGTTATATTTTTAAGTTGACTTAAGAAAGGAAAAGGATAAAGGAGTAAAAGATAACTCAACAAAAGAATAGAAGATTAAACCTGGGAGTTAACCTAACTCAACAGAGAATTAGAAGGAAAAGTATAAGTAAGAGGCTGGGGTGCACCTATTACTCATTCTGGTTTTGGATTAGCATTTTCTATTTCTCTTGAGAATTCAGTTTGGGGGTTTTCCTGTACAAACCCTTGTGAGCAACCAAGTGGTGAAATATCCACTCACCTTGTTCCGCAGCTTGGTCTCGGGGATGAAAGACTCCTCCACACCATTCTAGTCTCAGCCCATCTCCATCTAGCACTTCAGAAGGTAGCAAGTCATAGTGTTCTTGTGTTTCCAGCAAGGGCACACCATCATCTAGAGGGAGGTTCGATCCAGCTTATCCTGAGGGCCTGGGGCCATTCCGATAGTTGGGTTTTGTTTGCAGGGGCAGGGCCATCAGTTTGAGGGATTTTCTGGAGGGTTATCATCATTCTACATTTGTCTGCAGATTGGGATGTCTTGGAGCCATAGGGGACATCCTGTAAACCAGTAAAACTCAGATCTAGGGAGATCTGCTTGAGATCTGAGTCTGAAACTTCTCCCACGGGATTCTCATAGCCCGATGTATATTCTTGGAGAGTTTCAGAGCATTTGGAGGCCTCCTTCATCAGGGCTGAACCAACTAGGGTTTCAGTCATCCAGTGGGGCACCCCATTCAGTGGGAAATTCAGATCTACGGGGGTTGAGAGTGGATTTGGGAATTTGGACATCTGGGTTGTCCTTACAATTGCCCGATCTATAATTTGGCATATTTCTTGGGATGATTGGACACTTTTGGTAGCAGGGCATAATTATTGAGGGCTTCAACATTCTAGCAGGACGTGGCACTTTCCAGCTTGGAGGTTGAGCATTAGTACGACTCAGATCTGCTTGATTCAGTATTCATTGTATATCGAGCCTTTGGAGGCTTATTTTGTATTATTAGGAGCATTTTGTAGCAGCTCATATCTATTGCTTGTACGACCATCTGAGGTTTATGCCAGATTGGCCATTTATTGTATTGATCTTACATTGCTCATAATAAAAAGGTCAGATCTTTGCTTGTGCTTCTACATGTTGAATATATTGTGATCTCCATGTGTTGATGAATCTTGTATGCACTTAATAACTCAATAAATTAGTAGTAGTTAGTGATTCCAAGAAAGAATTTGGCTTGGGATCATTATAGTGGTATCAGAGCCTCGATCCTCCAAACCTGTGGAGAGATCGATGCATGCAGAAGTACAGGGGAATTGTTATGGGTCGAAGGAAGATAAAAAATAGTGAAATAGAGGTAGAAATAGAAGGGTCAGGAGATGACCATGAGCCTCAGGGCTTGGCTCTCTTAGTAACTGAATTTGGTAAGTTCCAACAAAACATGAACCGCACAGAAAGCACATTGGTCCGACAGTTGGATGAGTATCAGGAAACCAACAGAAGGGGACAGGCCGAAATCTCTGAAACCTTGAAGAAAGTTGATGAGAATATATAGAAAATGAACGAGAACCAAACTAGGATAACTGACCTTCTGATGCAAGTAACCCATCGAGGCAAAGATCCTGATACGTATGGGAATAAGGAGGCTGGAGGGTCTGGTGGAACCCATGAGGAAGTCAGATATAACCCAGAGAAAGCACCAGGATCCGAAGGAATTATTAGAGGTGGCATGTTCCATGGGCAGATGGGTAGTAGGACCAATCATAGGCCACATGTGCCAGTGTTCACAGATGAACCTCTAGGCCAACACTTAGGTAGCAGAGCTAACCCCAGACCATACATGCCCACATTTACAGATGAGCAAGAGAAACATGAACATGTTGAAGATTTTGTGGCACAATTAGCTAGGAGTACCAGGGAATACTATAGCTTGGATATGAAAGTTCAAAGATAGATGTCCCTAGACCAGTATTGTCAACTCAGGTTCAGAAACTAGCCTAGGACGAACCACAGGGGCAACTTTGAGTTTGAGCGAAGGGTAGGGAAGATAGAGATTCCATACTTTGATGGTACGGCTAAGATGACATCACATGCATGGGTGCAGAAGCTGGATACTTACCTGCAGCTTAACCCCATGAGAGAGATGGAGGCCATCAAGTTTGCCACTATGTACTTGGATGGCAAGGCCCACAACTAGTGGTACCATGGGCTCACCACACTCAGCCAAAACCAGATTGTATCCTATACAGAATTCACTCAGAGGCTCATTGATAGATTTGATCTAGGAGATCCTGAGTTACATTTTTGAGAGCTCACCCAACTCAAGCAAACGGGTACGACTGAGGCATACATTGATGAGTTCTAGAGGTTGACAGTGATGGTGCAATATATGTCCCCAACCAGGCTCATGATGCTCTTTACAGAAGGATTGATGGAACCCTTGAAGGGTTGGGTTAAGGCCTTCAAGCCTACCATCCTACAAGAATCCATTTGGAAGACGAGGGATCTGGGTCCAACTGCTAAACAAAAATTCATACCCAGACCACCTCTTAACAGTGGTGGAAGAGATCAAAGGCCTCCAAAAAACCAGGGAGGACGTGACCCTAAGGGTTATGAAAAGGGTCGTGGCAGAATAGATGACAACACCAGGAGGGAACTGAGAAGGAAGCAACTCTGCTTCACATGCAAGGATCCATGGAATCCCTCACACAAGTGCATGGGATGAGGACAGGTACATTTCATTGACGTCACTTCAGATGACGAAGAAGAGGATGAGTATGGTCAGATACAAAACATGGAGGCAAAAATGTTAGAGGCAATAGAAGAGGAGGTTCCAGAACTAGACTGTGTGGCTGGAGAGAAGGCTACGTTGGCATCTATCAGCGGGGTACCCAAGTTCAACACCTTTAGGATGAGAGGGGTCTTACAAGGATAGAGAGTGTCGGTTCTGATTGATGGAGGAGCTTCCCACAATTTCATTGATGCAACATTACTGAAGAGGAGGCACATACCTACAGTAGAGTTTGAAGGATTCAAAGTGGAGGTAGCAGGTGGTAGTACTATGCCCTGTAATAGATACATACCAGGTATGAAACTCACCTTGGGAAGGCATGAGTTAGTTCAGGATGTGTATGTGATGGATCTTCCTGATACCAACATCATCCTAGGGGTGCAGTGGCTTAGCACTTTAGGACCCATCACCACAAATTACAAGATCATGGAAATGTCCTCTGTGGAGGAAGGAGGACGAAAGGTTGTGCTCAGAGGCATGACAGGGAGCTCTGCCAGAGTGGTCATGACCAAGAGGATGTAAGCCATCTTCAGAAGGGAAGAAATTGTATATGAAGTGGAATGTAAGGTATCAACACGGGTGGATGAGAAGGGAAAGGTGCATTACACACCAGAGATCAAAATAATCCTTGACAAGCACCAGAAAGTGTTTGGGCCAATTTCTCCAGGTGTGCCACCAGACAGGGGGTTTGAGCACATCATTGAGCTAGAAGCAGGGGCTAATCCTGTTATCACCACACCCTATAGGCATCCCAAGAAGTATAAAGATGAGATAGAGAAGGCCATCAAG
>ML801952.1:87665-98493 GCA_009831015.1 Picea engelmannii | reverse complement strand
AGATGCTTCTCTTAATAGACACATTTAGTATAAATAAGGTTCGAGGGTATGAAAACCCTAGCTTGGATATTATTGTAACAGAGCACTGCTCGACTGGAGGTTGCCCCCTCGAAGAGGCCTGTGAACATTGCTATCTGAATCAAGTGTTGTTTCTGTTGCTATTTCGTATATCATTTCTGTGTATTGTGAAGGTTATGCTGGATATTTTACTATTATTCTGTCATTTCTAGCATTTCATTTCTGTTCTGCATATTTTATATATCTGGTATCTTGCAAAAACTCAAAACCACCATTTTTCCAGTTCTGACCAATCGTCTTCTGAAGCAGATTCCAGGTGAACGAAAACAAATTTTGAAAAACCAAGAGAGGCTTTTCTCCACAATGGGTTGAAGAAAAAAAAAATCTCTCAGTATCTTCACAGGTTCCACCATATGGGAGAATCGAAGCTATCTTTCAGCCTCATTTTTTGAATTTTTGGTTCTTTCTGTTTCAGTCCTCCTTTTGCGGGAACTGTTTCAGCAAGCTGGAGACAAAATTGAAGATATTGAAAGAGGTTTTTGTCCAGAACATGCTCATATACAATAAGAGCCTTCAGTTTTTTCCCATATGTCAGCATTGAAGAGAAACAAATGTTTGAGTGGACCCCTTTTTTTGCAGAAATTCAACCCGTCTTTCATGGCAAACAGTTCCAGATTTTTGGGGATTTGTTGTTATTTTTGGCCGAGGTGGTTGAATCCGACTTCCTAAACTTGAGGGGGGTCTCTCCTATTTATTGATGTGATTTTAATGTAAAAGGGTTGTTGATTTTGGCACCCAAGGAGGTTATTCTCTGTAGTATTTTTCTGATTCACCAGGAATACAAAGGGACTTTTTCACAGGATTCTTGTATGTCGACGATTGGTGAAGTTTTCTTTCTTTGTTGAATTTGATTCTACTCAGTCTTCATTATGTTTCTCTCTTTCTAATTTTCAAAAGGAGATTTAACTCAGAATTTATCTCTGATACTCTGTGCAGCACTTTTGAAAATCTAAATGTTTTCCTCTGATACTACAATACATAAATTCTTGAATGCTTTTTTTTATTGTAGTTGATTATCTCGTATGTTCCTTCTCTACATCATTTTATTTATAAAGGATCCAACGTCTGCATTACCTTGCCCTGTGAAAATACCTTATAGACCTATGTTTAATTTCAAACTTGTCAAAGACCCCATAGCCCAATGGGATTCTAAAGCAGTCATTTAGCCAAACACCTCAAATAAAAAACAAACCCATGTACAATATAGCTAGCCTAATATTCTATTCCAAATAAATCTATATCATATAGAGAGATCCCTCTCTGAGTCTTGGATGGCTAGATCCAAGACTCGAAGTGGTTTTTATGTTGCCTCTGTGACTGCCTCCACAGCCTTGGGAAAATTACAGAGTGCTAATAGGATGCAGGACCCTAGAAATATTTTTTTGCAGGTTAGCTACTATGATCCTAGTGCACTGTACAAGAAAGGTTAGGAATCATTTAAAATAAAGAGAAGATTAACTCTTTGTTGCAGTTGTAGAAGACCAAAAAATATTGCTAAGGAATTCCCTGGTAGAATACCTAGTTGTCTTTGTTGTAAAGACATGGATCATGAAGTTTTAGATTTCCCTACAATGATTGCTAAGTTCGAAAGAATGAATATGAGACAAGAAAACCCTGAGAAAGGTCAAGAAACTGAGACCTTGGCAGAACCCCCCAAAAAATTAGATAATGCCTTGCTACAAATGAAAGAAAACCTGAATGATCAAAAGAATATCAACTTATCAAATATCTTCAAAGGACAAGAGAGCATAGAAGCAAGAATAGGAGACTTCGACGTTAACTGTGTCCTGGATGAATAAACACAGGTAAATATCATGACAGAAAGAACTTGGGAAAATTTAGGAAAGCATGCTATGATTCCTTCAATGGGAGGAATGGGATTATTTAGAGGAAAGATGATAACCCTATGTGGAAGACTCACCCAGATATCTATGAGTGCTCATGGAACTTCGACAGAGGAAGAATTTGAGGTTGTTAAATTTGTTGAGAACAACGCCCCATTTTCTATATTACTAGGAAAAACTTGGATTGAAAAGGATTAGGCCAGAAGAAAAGAAGAGGAAGTCTTAGAGAAGAATAAACAAGAATTAAAAGATTTCATGACTAGGAGGATAACAAACTTGATTGAAGAATAGGAGAATAGATCAAAGATACTTAGAACCAGAAGCTGGGATGTCGAAGTTGAAAGAACACAAGAAGATTCACAAAGGAGAAAACACCTAACCCGAATAGAGAAGAAGTATTACTCTCTAACCCTATGAAAGAATCTCAATGACACGAAGTTACTATGCCAAAAGGAGATAAGAATCAAAATGGAAAGAGGAATATCGAGACGAAGATCACCAGAAAGAAGGCTAGAAATATCAGTAAGAAGAGAGAAAAGATAGAAAAGTTACATAAGGTTCGAGAGGGGACTTTGTAGAAGGAAGGTTTGTAAGATTGTAAATTCACCAGGATATCAGAACAACGCAACATGGCACTTCACCATGGCGAAGCGATATAGATGTTGGAAGCATTATAACCGTTAGACTGATGCCTCGAATGGTTAGAACAAAAGTAATGGCCTGAAGACTGGACATCAGACCATTGGGACCACGCCACAACGGACATAATCGCATTGATGAAGGCCTCTCATCCATTGGAGAGATTCGTTACATTGTGTCTACTTAGTCCATTGAATGTTGCACCGAGAAAACTTTTTTGAATCGTATCCAAGCCAACTCATTGCTACCATGCTGTGTTTATTGAGATCAATACCTATTCCATTGCATTGTGCACTCATTCATCCACCCAAGTTATTTGATTTTGAGTGTGTATGTCAGACAAGATCAAAGCCGCAGAGAAAACTGTCGAAGAAGTTCTCATCGATCTCATGGCCGAAAAAGTAATGTCCACAGGTATTCAAGCATCATCAATGAGAGGAGTGTAAGCCTCTCTGTCGACTTCTCGTGGATCCAGACCATCCCGATTGACAGTAGAGAAGAGAACCAAGCACAGATATGACCTAGAAAATGCATATTTAATCCCGACCATCCTACCCAACTACATCCCACCTCTGGCCGGTGCAGTGAATCATGACAGTGTCCTGAGGGACTTTGATTACACCATAGTTACTACATACCTTCCTGTTGGCACAGGGGTAGACCCAGGGTTCAACGCTCAAGATTGCACCAACAAATCACTAACTACCGACCCTTTCAGCAACACCTGCGAAGTAGATGAAGTCTCACCTGAGGTAGAGGCAGGGGTGGTTGCAAGACTCAGGTGTATACAACCTTAGTTGGGACACAGATACGTGATTATATCATTTACAAAGAACTTAGCATCGACCATTCATCAATATTCAACCCTTATTATACTTCCAAGACAACACTGAGCATTGCGGTGTATACTTAGATCTACATTATTTCAACACTTAACCATAGTAACCCAGATCAGATCCAATAGATTAGCACTAATCATCCTCATACACATCAGATCTAACAATCATATATATCTAAGAATCACAGAGCATAAGTGGATATATCAAAGCACATAGCATAAGCAAAGATAAACACATTGAATCAAAGCACAGGGCATAACACACAGATTTACGTGGTTCACCCCCACCCTGGGGCTATGTCCACAAGATATTCTTCTTTATTATCGTCTTCAATCTGTTACAAGCACAAAGCCTCCAAAACCCTTCTTCTCATAGGAAAAAATATCTACGCATCTCTCTAGATCCTTCTTCCTTGCATTACAACACTTAGCTTTATATAGCAACCTCACAGTAACTTGCACTTAGCCTTGCAAGCCTTACACAGTTCGCACATAACACTTATTCAACATCACATAGATGCACTACCAATTGCACTAAGAAATCACATCTACTTCTTCTTACATTAACTATACTTCTATTTATACAATAAAAAATGGGCCTAAGTGTGGGTAAACCCACGGGACGACATCCCTTTCCCATTACATATTCCCAAAAACCCAAAAAGGACCCAAAAGGGTACCTAGCTTCTGCAATTTCCACTTTGTCTTCGACAGGCTGTCGAAGTCCCAAAAATGGTCAATTATGACCAAGTGTTCCCCCAAACTTTGTCAATGGTGCCAACATGACCCCAACACTCACCTGTGAGTCGTCCTGAGTCACTTTGGTCTAATCAATTCCACCTCGAATGCCTCGAGCTTGGCTCAAGCTGCTTCAACCTGCTGTAGTGTGAGAACCTCTTTCTCAGTGAAATCCTAGATCACTGCGTCATTTATTGGCCCTTCCAGGCATTGTTCCATGGTGATGACAACTTGTTCAAGCTTGGCTCCCTAAATTTAAACTTCAATGAACAGTTGACATGACTTTTCTTGGATTGGTTGAAGTTGTTGGGAGACTTCCATCACTTTACTTTGCAGCATGTGTACCTGTTGTTGGGCGGTGCGTTGTTTTGTAAATCTCTTCATTCTTTCGACTGGGGTCAAGGCCTTCAGCTGTGCTTGTAGCGTATCTGCATGCTTCTTTGCTTCTTGGAGTTGTGCCTCCAATGCCTACAACTCTGGATTCTCTGTGAGGTTCTCATAAGTCTGGGCACTTCTAGCGCTCAACTGCTTGCATTCTAAGGAAAAGGTTTTTCATCGGCCAAATGCGTTGTGGGTAGTTTCCTTCCTTAGATCTCTTATTTCTTGAGGAGTCTCAGGCACAGTACAAAGTTCCATATCTGCGATGCATTACTGAAGTTGTTGCATTACTTCTTCAAGTTGTGCCACCTGCTGTGGGACACATTCTTTAATCTTCACTTCTATGATAATCACAGAGCAAAGTGCTTTGTGAACCCTTTTATGTACTTCAAGTTGCTCTGCTATAACTGTGCTTTTTCCTCATCCCACTTTGCTTGCAGGGAAATATTTTTCCGTTATGACTTCCTCTGTTGTTATACAAGTGCACTCTGTACTTGTGGAAAATCTTGGGTGGCTTGTGTTGTGTCTTCTTGAGCTCGTCGAAGGAGAGATTCGACTTTATTGGTGATTTGGTGTAATTGGGTGGGCTCATCGCTTGTTCCTACTGTTCCAATTGTCAAGGGCATAGTAGAAACTGCTCAACTTGACTGGAGTACCTGCTGCACTTCTTGAAGTTCACCCTTGATTCGGTTGAATACCTCCTCCTGCTTCGCTTCTTTCTTTTATGCGATCTCTAGTGAAGCATCATTCAACGCAACGATTAAGAAGTCAAAGTCGTCCGGTGTGAGGGTAGTATTAAATGTAGTTCAGGTGGCCTTAGTTTTCTTTCAGAATGAGGGATTCGGTGGGGTAATCTTCCTTTTCTTAGAGGGATCCTCCTCCTCTCTAAGTGGAGTAACCTCACCTTTGTTTTTCTCAACTTATGTGCCACCAAGTTCTTCACCATCGCCTCCCTGCATAGGTGAGATTGAAGTAGTCTTCGTGGATGTGCTATGGACATCTTGAACTTCATCATCCTTCTTAGTCTTTCTTTTTCTAGGTGTATCCATCATAGCTTCAGGGATATCCACGTTGGACATTTCTGCAGGGTCCGCTGCAACAAGGAGGTCTGTCGACCATTCCTTGGTAATCTGCTCCAAGTCTTCTTCTGTCAACTTGTAGTACGACTGGAGCTGCTATTTGTGATCATCAACACGTGCTGTGATATAGGTGAAGTGGTGGTCCATGCTAAATTTTATCAAAGGTCTAAACCTATGAAGTGTGTTTGGGGTTAGGCGTGGTGTAGAATGGATTGCATTCTTCAAGTGGTTGTAATAGGTGTGGAAGATGACATTGGACTGCCACTGCTTGTTTATGTTGTTAGAGTACCACAACATACAGAACTTCGCGGTCAGTGGTTCAAAGGGTTCGATCTACGGAAAAGTGGCACCTTCTGGTAGCTCCCAGGTGATGAAAGCGATTAGTATGAGAAACCAAATAAAGTGAAACTCATACCCTTGGTCTTGCACTTCTTTGCAATCAAGCTCTAGTTGGTTTACAAGGTACTGCACCCAGTAATCTGTAGTCCCTCGACACACTTCCCTACGAGGTCAACTATGAATCTAGTCACTTGTGTTGGTATGTTCTTGCGAACTAGCTTTCCTGTGATTAACTGATAGGAAAGGTGCATTGTGCCACTCTGGATAGAGGCTACCTTGTAGCCTCACATTCCTTTCTTGACATCACCATAAGTTTCTTTTATCCTTTCTGCTAGTGCTCGGTCTGAGGTCTTTCCAGGGTAAAATTTTTGTGGGTCAGGGCCTTGCATACTAAGTCTTGTGATCCGATTGATCAAGGTTGGATCCATAGTGATGTGGCGGTCCAACCATAAGTATCCTCCATGGTAGCAGGACAACAACAACTTGATGCATTCGTTGACTTCCTGGTGTCTGCCGAAGTGCAAGATCTTCATTACATTAAGAAGTGTGGATTGCGCGAGGTTCTGGGTCCATGACTGCGGGACAATATTAGAATTCTTGCCTTTGGTCCTAGTTAAGTACTTATGCGGGGCTAACATGCTGTAAAATTTAGGATATCCAAGGTTAAAATCACTAAATTTATTGATGCAAGCTTATCTTGGTCAGCATGAACTATGCACACCCCTTTCAGAAGGTACGTGGTGATCAAAGTGTACTCGAAGTCTCAAGGTACACTGTCACAGTTGATGGAACCGCTTAGAGGTGGTAAGTAAGTAGGTAGAATGCATGGGATACGATTGGCATTTGGGATGTCATCCCTATGCTTGGCTTGTTTCTCATCGGTCGGTCAAGATGGACTGGCACGTGTAGTGGAAGGGGAGGCCTGGAGTCCTCTTGTTGACAATGCTTGGACTCCTGTAGATAATCCTTGCTCTGACATGACTCTCTCATTCATTAAGTCAATCAAAACTTCTTCAACTACTTCCTCTGCAGTGCTGAGCTCGCCCGACATACAAGCTTGGGTCAACTAGCTCGGGTGTGAAATGAATTCAGATACTATAGTGAATGGTATGGGAACAAGGTAATGATCACAGGGTGAAGTAATCTCAGGTTTCAGGCTCAAATTCTCACTTAGAAAAAGGTATTGTCGGTGCGTGGCACGACAGACTAAGTAGGGAAACTTAGCATGGTCTTCTTGTAACGGGTATGAGGTTGCATTAACTTATGTTATTTTCATTATGGCACGGTCTAACGGTCTATTGGCAAGCCATAAATTCTTTCTGACCCATTCGAAGAGGCATTCGAATGGTTATATTGGCTTCCAACGGCTATATTACTTCGCCTCGACGAAGTGCCATATGTCGCTGTTCTGATATCCCAATGAAGCTCCAATTTTGCAAAGTGTCTTGCTGTGAGGTACCCTCTGGGATCTTCTATAATTTTTCAATCTTAGCCTTCTTCTTACTTAGATTTCTAGCCTTCTTTCCAGTGAGCTTCGTCTCGGTGATTCTCTTCCCATGTTGATTCTTATTTTCCTTGGACATAGTCACTTCGTGCTGGTGAGATTCTCTCCTAGGGTTTAGTTATATCACTTCTTCTTTGTCTGGGGTAGCAATTTCATCATTTTGTGTAGCTTTGGCCTCGACATCTGGGCTTATACTGTCATATGGATTTGAGCGGTTCTCATGTTCTTCTATCAACTGTGCGATCCTTTTAGTCATGAAATATTTTAACTCTTGTCTCTGCTGTTGTAAAACCTCTTCTTCTTCCTTCTTTCTTTCTTGATCTCTTTCAATCCAAGGTTTTTCGAGTAGCATAGTAAATGGGGTGATGCCCTCAATGAATTTGATAATCTTAAAATATTCTTCTGTCGAAGTTCCATTGACTGTCATAGGTATCTGAGCAAGTTTTCCACATAACATCATCAGTTTTCCTCTGAATAGTCCTATTCCTCCCAATGAAGTAATCATGGCAGGCTTCCCTATAGCTTCCCAAGTTCTTTCTGGCATAATGTTCACTTGTGTTTCTTCATCAAGAATACAGTCAATGTCAAAGTCCCCTATTATTGCTTCAACTTGCTCCTTTTCTTTGAATATCTCTGGTAATCAGACATCTTTATGTTCCTTCAGGGTTTCTTTCATCTATATTAATACTTTCTTTGATTCTTGCTGGGTTTATGCCTTTTCTAGATCTGCCTTATGGTATTCTTGATTCATATTTATCCTTTCAAGCTTAGCGATCATTCTAGGGAAATCCAATACCTCATGGTCCATAGCTTTGAAACATAGACAACTAGGTCTTCTACCAGGGCATTCTTTAGCTAGATGACATGGTTTTCTGCAACTGTAACATAAGATTAATCCTCACTTTCTTTTAAATGATTCCCAACCTCTTTTGTACTGCACCTTAGAATCATGATAGCTAACCTGCAAAAAAATATTTCTAGGATCCTGCATCCATTTGTTAGTCCAAACATTCCTTCTATGCATAGGTATAACATATCTATCATTATACTTATTAGATCTATTCATATCAAACTTTATTTCATCTATTAATGACCTAGTTTTTAAGCTAGGACAAAATCTATCAAACATACCTAGATCCATGCTCTAGAAATAAACAAATTCACTTATCTTACTTCTACAGAGCACAAAGTTTCCAGATCTAAAATTTTTTAACTTTCTTACCTTTATTAGAGCACAAAGCTTACATATCATACCTCTTTCCTGCATATCTGATCTCTTTCTTTCAGAAATTTCCACTTTTACTTTTCTTAGATAATAGAGCGTTCAGATCTCACTACTTTTCTTCAGATCTAATCTTCCTTTCTTCAGATCTGACCTTATTCCTGGCACAAAGCTTCACAGGTCGAGCAAAAAGTTGCGCACTAGGGAAACAGATCTACACACAGAGCTTTCTTTTGCACAAAGTTTCTTCTTCCTTAGTTCCCATCAATCACAGTTTCAAGTCCCAACAACGAAACCATTTGTTGGCACAGGGGCAGACCTAGGGTTCAACACTCAATATCACACCAAAAAATCCCTAACTACCGGCCCTTTCGGCAACACCTGTGAAGCATATGAAGTCTCACCCAAGGTAGAGGCAGGGGTGGTTGCAAGACTCAGGTGTCTGCAACGTTAGCGAGGACATAGATCTATGATTATATCATTTAAAGAGAGCTTAGCATCGATCATTCATCAATATTCAACCCTTATTATACTTCGCAGAAAGCACAAAGCATCGCAGTGTATACTCATATCTACAGTATTTCAAAAATTAACCATAGTAACCCATATTATATCCAGTAGATCAACACTAAGCATCCTCATACATATCACATCTAACAATCATATATATCTAAGAATCATAGAGCATAAGTGGATATATCAAAGCACATATCATAAGCAAAGATAAACACATTGAGTCAAAGAACAGAGAATAACACACATATTTATGTGGTTCACCCCCACCCTGGGGCTACATCCACAAGATCTTCTTCTTTATTATCGTCTTCAATTTGTTACAAGAACAAAGCCTCCAAAACCCTTCTTCACATAGGACAAAAGATCTTCACAACTTGCTAGATCCTTCTTCCTTGCGTTACAACACTTAGCTTTCTATAGCAACCTCACAGTAACTTGCTCTTAGCCTTGCAAGCCTTACACAATTCACACAAAGAACTTATTCAACATCACATAGATGCACTACCAATTGCACTAAGAAATCACATCTACTACTTCTTACATTGCCTATCCTTCTATTTATACTTTACAAAAGTGGGCCTAAGTGTGGGTAAACCCATGGGTTGACATCCCTTTCCCATTACATATTCCCAAAAACCCAAAAAGGACCCAAAAGGGGGCCTATCTTCCATAATTTCCACTTTTCTTTGCGCTTTGTCTTCGATAGGCTGTCAAAGTCCCAAAAACGGTCAATTATGACCAAGTGATCCTCAAAACCTAGTCAAGGGCCAACACTCCCAAAGGGGATACGTGCAGTTAGAATGCAATAGGATAAGATCATGACGTTTAAGTTCAGTGACTTCAACCTGGGAGACCGCAAGAACTATAGTATGCTTTCTCCTTACAAATACGTTACCAAGACGAAGGGGAGGAACTCAAAAATAATCCCCCAACGATGGACTATGAACCTCACGTAGTCTACCCTCTTGAATGTGATGAAGATTCCACACTTTGGAAGGCACCAGAAGGTTAACGCCTGTGTTAAGATCTTTCTCTCATGCTACCATGGCGGCTACCTATCGCTAGACCGACACATCACAATCAAAACGATGTTGTTCCATAGGATCATCGGATTGAGCATGCAGGGACCCGACCCAAAGGACTTCTACCCAGGGAAGGCTATGTTAGGAACCAAATATCAATATAGCATAGAAAAACCTCATAAAAAGTACTCAACGCCTTGAAAAAGAGATAATTTCAGATAATAATCCTCTTCGAGGGGGCAACCTCCTTTTACCCCACTTAAATGTTCAAGTACAAGATGATTCAAAATGAAAATGTCTCCTTGGTATATATAGGAGTGTAGGAGGTATAATTACAACTAATGGCCTAAAGCCAGCATAAATAAAATAACATTACTAATATAATATGCCCCAATTAATGGGTAATGAGCCAATATTAGGGCTTAACATGTCCCTCCCATTGAGACAAGTGTTGTCCGCAATGCTTGAGTAACTCTGGATGCTTCTGTATAAAAGACTCATCTTCCCAAGTGAAATCTTCAGCCGGTAGTTTCCTCCATTTAATGAGATACTCTGAAATGGATCTATTCCTCAGCTGGTGAATTCTTGTGTCAGTGATGGCTTTAGGCTCCAATATGATTTTTCCTTCCTC
>ML801952.1:60568-83416 GCA_009831015.1 Picea engelmannii | reverse complement strand
TACCTTTTGTGTATGTGGCACATTATGGAGATCAAAGAATTGCTCCATCTGAAGTATCCATGTGATTGGGTCCTTTCCATAAAACTTCCTCATATCAATCTTAGGAACGTGGTTGGTATTCAAACCAAAGTTGGAGTTTCTCCATTCTTGATTCACCTTCCTTGTGTCCTCATCATGAATTTCATGGGATTCATTTTCACTTTCAGGTGTCTTCTCTGTTACGAAATTTTTCAATACTTCCATGATTTCCCCTTTTAAATCCTCCATCATCTCTTGTAGTTCATATTTTGTTACTATCTTCTTTTGTAAATCATTTATGTCCCTACGCATTTCTTCACCTTCATCAATATTCCAAGTAGGATTATCTGGAGGCTTATTTGGTGTAGAATTTCGCTTTTTGGGTGGCATGTTGGCTAAGTATCACTTTTGAACCTTGATTTTGAGGTGGTTCTACTAGACAATCTTTCTTCTGTTGTATCTTCCAAGTTTCGTCCCTTATGGGTATGAAACTTTCTTTTATGTATTTCTTTGATATTTATTCTCTACAATGCCACAGGTCTGATCAAAATTGGATGTGCCAAGTGGAATTTACTGTAACTTCCCCACAACTTGCCAATTTTTGTCCTTTCCATGAGATCTCACTTGTATAGCGTGCCCTGCACAAAATAATTGATATACAATTCTAAAACTCGCACAAAAAATACTACAGACTGTCCACGCTCAAATGAAACCAGTCCCACTCAATTTGGATACTCTAGGAAGAAGTTATGATTGTTTTACCTGGAACACCTTCTTGAGACTAGTTAGATACCCTATCTTACACAGGGTGTATCTACAAATTTAAGATGACCCATAAGCTAAACGTTTTACCACATATACCTTACTAATTTTTGTGAATATCCTCCAGAGTTCAGGGTCTGAAACGTTACAAAACTTTTTTTATATCGAAAATTCCGTAATGAATCAGTTTAGGATGATTCCATAACCCTATCTTGTACATGTTGTACCTCCGAAAGTGTACGTCCACATGAGATGAATTTTGAGCCCAACGTACCTTGATCCGTCTACTAAATATCCTCCAATATGTTCCTTCTGAAACATTGTAGAAAAAACGTTATAGCAAAAATTCCAAGGTGTCTCAGATGTAGCAGCGAAACCCCAAGACCTTGAGCCCTGATACCATATGTTAGGAACCAAATATCAATATAGCATAGAAAAACCTCAGAAAAAGTGCTCAATGCCTTGAAAAAGAGATAATTTAAGATAATAAGCCTCTTCGAGGGGGAAACCTCCTTTTACCCTACTTAAATGTTCAAGTACAAGATGATTCAAAATGAAAATATCTCCTTGGTATATATAGGAGACTAGGAGGTATAATTACAACTAATGGCCTAAATCCAACATAAATAAAATAACATTACTAATATAATATGCCCTAATTAAGGGGTAATGAGCCAATATTAGGGCTTAACATGCTACAGATCGCGCATTGGCACAGAAGATTAAAGATACATATGGTGATGTAGAAAAGGGAACACGAGGCTACAAAATAGCTTCCATCCAGAATGGCATAGTGTGCTTGCCCTGCCAATTGATTGTATGAAAGCTTGTGAGAAATAACTGACCTACAAAGGTCACAGGATTTGTTGTTGACCTCGCCGATAAAATGTGTAGAAGGACTCTAGATGAATTGGGCAAAGTACTTGGTCAACCAGCTGGAATTAGACTGTCGCAAAGCTCGGGATTAGGGTTATGAGTTCCACTTTAGCTAGCTCCTGATCCTCATTGCATTTACCACTTGGGAGATGCTGGAAGGTGTGACCATCTCTGACATTGATCCATTCAAGCCGATTGCTATGAAGTTCACCACGCTTTGGTACTCGAGCGATATGGGAAAAAAGTGGCAGTCGAACACGGTCTTTCATACATATTATCTCCAACTGAAGAGGGATATCGAAGTTGTCCCTCACATGACGCCAAACACCCTGCATCGGTTCCGACCCCTCATGATGTTTCGCACAAATCGACAATTCATTTATATCACCGCGTGCGTAGATGAGCATAAATAAAAGATTCATTCATACTACAAGCTTACAGAGGAGGACCTCGAAGAGATAACCAAGGACTGGTCAACAGAGCTCCTCATCCCTGCTGACCCCATAGAAATGTCAGACCCTGAACTAATCGGTAGCCCAGAGACCACTCATGAAGAAAAGGATACCCCTGGAACCAAAGGAAGGAAGAAGACCAAAGAGGTCCAAAAATTGAGTAGCGCATCGGAAGAAACTGCTTCAGTATCACCTGGCCAAGGGGGTAATGATGAAGCAGATCAAGAAGAGACCAATGAAAAATAACATCAGCAGAAGCAGGGAAAAGTAACACTGCCTAGGGATCCTGTTGATGAGGTTGATACCTTGAAGAAGAGGAAGGTTTCCCCCCCAAAACCCACTTCCCAAAAGAAATCCATAGCCACCTTAACTAAGATGCAGACTGTGCTCATTGTATATGACTTCGACTTCATCATCGCAACTGTAGAATATGCCTCGCGAGACATATTGTAGAAACATGAAGCCAAGAAGGAGGAAATGTACAACAAGATTGAGGTTGAACTCAGAGGTCTACAACAGGCCCTTCAATCTACCTGCACAATATCCACTGCGCCCCCACCATCAAAAGAACCAGAGTTGGGAGATGAGCCTTCCCAACTCCATAGACTAGCTGATGTGACCGAAGCTCACCTTCGTCGACCAAAAGATGAGAAAGACCAGGCCACAACGACCCTGAAACAAGCCCAAGAGGAAATTATAGAGCAATATCGGGTTGCACAAAAGGAGAAGGATGACCTTCAAACCAATTTTGAAGAGGAGAAAGCGTAACTCCAGCAGGAGAAAGAGTAGTTGCTCGCAGAGCAGCTTGGAGTCAAATAAGTAGTCAACAGAGCACTTCGCTTTGCGATGAGCTTAGATCCAAAGGCATAAGACCGAGTGGACCATCAAGTAACATAGCTCGTGGAAGCTATTCAACAAATTCAACAAAGAATAACACACTTAGAGCTACGAACAGTGCCCAACACTCCGTCGGATTTATGTGATCAAAGAGAAACAACTGCTCAAAGCGTAGTTGAGAGAATCAGGGCCCTCGACATGGAATGTAAACAACTAGGTGATCACAATGCCTCAAATTATGAGTGACTCACTGAGGATCTCGAACTAAAGGCACTGGAGTCACAACTCCAGGAGGCAAAGCAACACGAAGAAACAATATAGGCGCAGTTGAACCCCCTGTCAGCCATTGAGAGGATGAAGCGATCCCAAGAACAACGCATTGCTCAATAGTAGATCCACACCATTCAGAGGAAGGTCATGGAAGTGACTCAGAGGCTCCAACCAATATAGGATGAGGCTTGCCAACTGTTATAACCCTATAATTTATAGGATCAATTGGTGACTGAAATGTTATCTCTTTAAGTGTTTTTGTTTGTCAAATGATTTTCCATTCTACAAATAATTTGAGAAAAAGAAAAATAAAAGAAAAAGAAAAGAAAGAAAAAGAATAAAAGAGGGTCTTGACCAAAAGAGGACTGATGCTACAACTGGAGGAAAAGGTCTAGGATATGGACATAGGAGTACACAGATTTTTCAGTAAAATAGAAGCTCTGTAGAAGAAAGGCCTCCCCAGCTTAAGGGTCACAAACAACAAGTTAATGACACTCTCTGATTATAAAAAGAAACTAGCCATTGTGGCTAAAGATAGTTCTAAATTCTTGGGAATACATGGCAGTATCACAGGTAGAGATTTCTTAGAGGCTTTCCAATCAGATATCAGCATACAACACGAGATCCCGTACATTTTCATCATCAAACCAACTTTTTCCAAGTATACAAAGATGGATGAAGTATACCGAAGATTGCTCAAAGTCAACATTCCTAGTAACCTTCGGTGGGAAGAGTTATGCCATCTGATCGAGTAGGATTTGCAGTGTCCAATCCCAGTCAACTATCCAGTCAGATGAAGTCGTGTAGAGGACTCACCAATGGTTCACCCTAGAAATCAGCATGAAGTTTCAACACATCATCAAACAGTCTTGAATTTTTGTATTCTGTTGAGTTAGTTAGCTAAATTTAGATTTCCACATCCCGATCTTTAATGACAGGATCGTATGTAATTTTTATTATAAATACTTCAAACTTTGAAGTACTAAGGGTTGATGTTTACGCCCTGCAAGCTACAAAGACTGTAATTTTTATCAAGAGATCTTCCAGTAATACAAAGAGACATTTCACATGATTCTCGCGCGTTATTCATTGGTGATGTTTTCTCTTCTATGTTGAATGTTTCTTCTAGCTCAGTTGTCATATTGTTTTCCAATATAATCTTTTAAAAGTAATGCATTGTTGCAGGATTTATCTTTGTATACCCTATTTTCCGACTTTGAAAGGTTTTAATATTTATCTTCTGATATTACAGTGAATAAATTCTTAAATGCTTCTTCATTTTAATTGATATTCTCATCTTTTCTGTTATTCATCATTTTACTGCTAAATAATCCAACGAATGCATTATCTTGCCCTGTGAAAAGAATCTTTTAATTTCTGTTTAGATTTCCATCTTTATAATACAGACCCCATATCCCAATGGAAGCGTAAATTCTTTTCAGCCAACTTAACAAAAACAACAACAAACCTTTTCAATCTTACTTTATTTAACTAGCCTAATATATTAAATTTAAAACATCATTAAATCATACAGAGAGACCCCCCTCTGAAACTGGTAGGGCTAGATCCCAATTTCGAAGTGGTTGGATAAAGTTACCTCTAGTAAATTTCTTCTTCTCTGACAACCTCTGGGAATTTACAGAGCAATAACATAGTGGTGACCATACTAGGGAACTGAACAAACTTTCAACCCCACGTTTTCTTTTTCCTACAAGAAAACTTTGTTTTTGAACAAATTGTAAATCTAAGAAAGAAATAATGTTTAGAGGTTGTTAAAAGCTTATACGTATTAATTTCGGACTCATAAAACCAAAAAAAGTATATATATAAAAATTAAAAAAAATCTGGCTCCTAAAAGAGCTTATACTCGATCCCACCTAGACCCGGAACCTGCGATAGCGACTGATAATCCAGAACAATTTCTCAGAATGAATACCATTGCAGAAGGTTCAGGGAGTCATAATCCCCTTCACAGGTCCCCTTCTCTTCCAGAGGAACTTGTTTCCCTTTAAGATCTTGACTTTGACACAATCTTTGAACAAATCCTGTTTAGAACGAAATCTGATAGATTTGTGACTGAAACCGTTTTAGATCTAGCCGTCCTGCAACCTCGGACCCTTGAAGTAATATCTCTCACTACAAAACCTCAAACCGTTCACTCTATGCCAGTTAGCCCCTCATCCTCCTCATTTTCTGCCACCACCCCACCTATCATTCAGGTTGTTGTCCCACCCCCTTCACCTATCATGGAGGCCAGATATGCTCCCTTGGTGTTGATTGCACCTTTACATGGCATGCTCTAGGACTATCAAATGAGACTCCCACTATTTGATGGTACAGGGCCCTTGAATGCACAACAACACGTTGATAAAATGAATGACTATTTTGACTTGCAAGAAGTGGATGAAGCTGACGTTCAAATGAGACTTTTTGCGCAGAGTCTGACTGGGGACGTTAAGAAATGGTATAAAGAATTACATGTTGCTTCAATGATTGACCTTACTGCATTTCAAAGAAGTTTTCTAGACAGATGGGAGGTAAAGAAAAATCCTCTCTAGATCTTGTCAGAATACGAAAACATCAGAAGGAATCAAGGAGAGACGGTACAAGACTACTGCACCCGTTTCAACAATTTGTATAATGTGACTCCAACTGATATTAAACCCCCGCAAGTTTTAGCACTGATAAAATTCCCCGACGGTTTCGACATTGATATGTCATATCAATTAAGGGAAAGAAACTCTACCACCCTGGAAGACATGCAAAAAAGCGTGATAAGTGTAGAGGCCAATCTGTTGGCTAAAAGAGCATGACAGAGGACAGAGAGGAGAGTCATGATTAAAGAGGAACCTTCCACATCTTCTTTTGATGCCAAACTCGATTCCTTAGCTAGAGAAGTGGAGAGGATGATGGAGAGACTTACTGTAACCAAAAGAAATCCTCCCAGAGAAAACCAACCTGCTCCACAAATTCAGAATCCTAACTTTAGAAGAAATCCTCCTCAAATCAGGCAGAGAGATCCCAGGGATCAAAGAGAATAGAGGGGTCCTGATCAAAAAATCAGACCACCCCTACAGGAAAATTATGCCGATGAGGGTGAGGAGGTAATTGAAGAATTATAAGACACACACATAAACCTCATGGGCATTCACGATAACGAAGCCATTTTCCTTACTCAAGAAGAGCAAGAAATTTTCCTTCTTTCTCAAACAAAGGTGAGCGAAGAAGATGAAGAGACTGAACAACAGGCATTTGAAAATTCCATTATGGAGGTACACAGGTAGTACAATTTGCGAAGTAAGAAGACAGATGAAAATTCCCCAAAAAAGGTAATCGAAATGAAGAAAGTGGTCGAAACCAAGAAAGCCCCTGAGCCTTCTACCAAAAAGATCCCTAAGAAAGGTAATGTTGAAGCTCCAACAAAAAGAAACCTTACCATTTTACAAAGATCAACGCAGACTGAGGTTTCATCAACCAATCCACCAAATACTTCTGCCTAGAAGACTATGGTGGAAAAATCAGAATTACTGAGCCAAAGCAGAGCACCCACTCCTTTCAGCCTCGAAGGGGAATTAGCCAAAGTGAAAATTCCCATTCCCCTTTCGAAGTTGATGAGTAAGGACGCTTACCGATCGCAGGTGATCAAGGCACTGAGCATTGAACCTGATATAGGCACGAAGGCCTTAACCGTTGGATTGAGGAATCATTCGGACACTGTAAATCTTACCGATGATCAACCTGAACTCCTGTTTGTCCCTAAAGTTGATGGTCAGACTGACAATGGTGTTGTCGCTCCTTTTTACATCAACCTTAATATACACGACTTGATTCTACACAATTCTATGTTAGATTCAGGTGCCTCCCATAACCTGATGCCTAAAGTAGTGATGGAAAAATTGGGACTCGAGGTCACCAGACCTTACAAGGACTTAAACTCTTTTGACTCCAACAAAGTTAGATGTATCAGATTGATCAAGGACTTATGTATCACTCTAGTTCAGATTCCAGCAAAAAGCATGGTTATGGATGTTGTGGTCATAGACATTCCCCTGAAATATGGTATGTTGTTGTCCAGGTCTTGGGGGGGCAAGTTGAAAGGTACTCTACCGTTGGATATGTTGTATGCCACCGTCCTAGTATTCAGGCAATAGAGAAGATTGTACAGGGAGACGCTGATGAAATATATGGTCAGCAGTCAAGATAATCCACATAACTATCCTCTGTACTCTGTACATTCTGATCTAGATTCCTTTATCCTACATAACGACAGTGATACAAGAGAACAAATTGCTCAACTGGAAGAAGATACATTTGATCCGAAAGAAGGCCAAGAAATCACCTAGGCAGGAAGAAATAAAAATGTGATAAGTGAAGAATTGCCAGCAGATTTCTGGAGCACGAACTTCGATGGAGCTGTAAGTAAAGAAGGAGCTCAAGAAGGAGTTTGGTTGCACAATCACAAATCTAGGTATTCAGAGAACTACTCTTACAAACTAAATTTTCAATGCACTAAAAACATAGCCAAGTACGAAGCTTTGATGCTCGGCCTAAAGCTCCTGAAAAAGGTTGGTGCCAAATAAATCATGGTAAGAGGCGATTCAGAATTAATTATCAAACAAATTAAAGGTGAGTACGCAACAAAACATCCCCAACTTAGAGCTTATAGGAATGCTGTTTTGGATGCCCTTAAATGTTTCACTGAAGTTGATTTGCAGGTGATGCCCAGGGGACATAATATTTTAGCAGATGGTTTAGTTACGTTGGAAGCTACATGAAAGATACCTTTGAGTTCCACTCGCCCATACACGGTGGAGGTGAAGTGAAGATAGACTATCCTGGACAACATCAGATACTAGCAGGTATTTGGGAACGATGACCAAATTGAATATTTTCTACAATGTAAAAATGATTTCGAGTGTACAAACATAGACTTAGAAAATGATGATGAAAATGTGAATAAATATAATTTTGGAAATGATAGTGTAAATGAAGTAGATTCAGGAGAGTTAGGTGAAGACAAAATAGAATTTGATGTTTTGCATTTAAAGAGTAATGTTTTACCTAGGGGTTTAGTTCCTTTAGAAGACTTATTTGATTTTAATTATGTAGCTAAAAAACCAAAAATCGAAGCCAGTGGTAAAGAAGTTGAAGACTGTAACATAGGGACAGAAGAGAGACCCAGGATAGTCAAACTTTCTAAATATTTACCTCTTAAGCAGAAACTCAAATACATTGAACTTTTCAAGGAATATGTGGACGTGTTTTCTTGGGGATATGAAGATTTAAAATCTTATGACACGAGCATCATACAACATAGGATCCCGATAAAAGAAGATCAAAAACCTTTCAGACATAAACTTAGGAGAATCAATCCCAAGTTACTTCCCCTGATAGAAAAAGAAATAAAAAAGATGTATGATGATAAAATCATAGTTCCCTTACGATTTTCCAAATGGGTTTCAAATCTGGTCCCAACCCGAAAGAAAAGTGGGGAAATCAAACTTTGTATTGATTTCCGAAACCTAAATAAAGTTTCTCTAAAGGAAAACTACCCATTGCCAAAAATGGACCACATATTACAAAAGGTAGTTGAATCCAGTCGAATCTCCTTACTGGATGGTTTTTCAGGCTATAACCAGGTTCTCGTTCACCTAGATGACCAAGAGAAAACATACTTCACAACACCTTGGGGTACCTTCATGTACATGAAAATGCCTTTTGGGTTGATGAACGTTGGGGCCACTTTCCAAAGAGCAATGGACATCGCTTTTGTGGAAGAACTTGGCAAATTTATTGTCATTTATTTGGACGACGTAACTGTGTATTCCCAATCTGATGATGAGCACTTACGACATCTCAGACAAGTATTCGAGAAATGTAGGAAATTTGGGATTTCTTTGAACCCTAAGAAAATCCTTTTCAGATTAGAGGAAGGTAAACCATTGGGGCACATAATCTCTAAGGACAGAATTAAGATAGATCCCAGCAGAATAGAAACCATTTAGAAACTAGAACACCCAAGGAATATCAAGGAGTTACAGTCTTTCATTGGAAAAATAATTTTTCTGAGAAGATTCATACCTAACCTAGCCGAGCTTCTTAGGAACATCACAAACATGTTAAAAAAGGACACAAAAATAAAATGGGACATTGAATCGAAACAGTCTTTTGAAAAAGTTAAACATGCACTCACACAGGCTCCAGTCTTGATCAGTCCTGATTTCACCAAAGATTTTTACCTTTTTTCTTTCGCTTCTAAACATACCATTGTAGCAATATTACTACAGAAAAACAACAAAGGGTATGAACAACCCATAGAATTTTTCAATAAAGCATTAAGAGATGCTGCTTTGAATTATAAAATAATGGAGAAACAAGCTTTTTCCCTGGTGAAAGACATAAAGGATTTTAGATTATATATTCTCCATTCCCACACCATCGCATATGTTCCGAACGTGGTAGTAAAAGACATTTTAACTCAAGACAATCCAGATGGCCGAAGAGGAAAATGGATTGCTATCATTCTGGAGTATGACATAGAGATTAAGCCTACTAAACTAATTAAAGGTCAATGTCTAGCAAAGTTAATGGGTGAATCCAATTTCCATGCTCTTGATATTAATTTCTTAGCTACAGTAGATGAACAGGGAGAGCAGGCGACTCCAAGCATGAAAGAGGTATTTCTGAACTCTCCATGGTACGAAGACCTGATATTTGTTTTGCATAACTTACAAGCTCTCCCTAGTCCGACCAAAACTAAAGATAGGTTTTTGAAATTGAAAGCATTAAATTTTTTCATTCTAGAAGGCAATTTATATTGGAAGGATCCTGGAGGTATTTTGTTGAATTGTTTGTTAAAAGATGAAGCTGACAAAGTATTGCAGGATTTTCATGCAGGAGACTGTGGTGGTCATCTGAGCTAGAAGACCACAACTAATAAAATTATCAAATCTGGGTTCTATGGCCTACGTTGTTCACTGATGTGCATCAGAAACTGACTTCTTGTCATAAATGTCAGGTTTTCGAGGGAAAAAAGAAGCTCATTCCTTTGCCCCTGAAACCAATCTCTGTTGAAGCTCCTTTCGAGCAATGGAGATTAGACTTTATCGGAGAAACACATCCTCCCTCTTCGGGCCAACACAGGTGGATTCTTACTGCTACAGACTATTTCACAAAATGGATCGAAGTTGTACCAAGCAGGCAAGCTAATGATTATGTCATTATTAAATTTCTTGAAAATAATATCTTGTCTCATTTTGGATGTCCTAGAAAGATTATAATTGACAATGCAATTGCTTTCCTATATAAGAAGCTCATAGAATTTTACAACCAGTATCATATTGGTTTGGTTCATTCCACAACTTATTTCCCTCAGGGAAATGGGTTGGCGGAGTCATCCAATAAGACCCTGGTGAACATTATTAAGAAGACTTTGCAAGAAAACAAAAATTCATGGCATAACAAGTTGGTTTTCGCACTATGGGCCGATAGACTAACCACCAAGAGGTCAATTAGTATGTCACCATATCAGCTAGTCTATGGTACTGAAGCAGTCTTTCCCATTTCCTTAGGAGTTCCTGTCATGAAGTTGCTGCAAGAGATGTAAGCCGAGCCGAACGAATCCCAAAGAAGGATAAAAAAGATGATCCCCTTGTAGAAATCCATAGAAGAAGTATACAACAAAACTCAGGTTGTCCAAGAGAGAATTAAAAAGATTTTTGACAAAAGAACTAAAGAAGATGACTTTGATCTAGGTGACTTGGTTCTAAGATGGGATGCCTGAAATGAAGATAAGGGAAAGCATGGAAAATTCGATAGTCTATGGAAGGGACCTTTCATAATTCAAGCATTCAGAGGAAATAATGCCTTCTTGCTCAACAACAGTGATGGGACCAATCTTCCAGGAGGACTTGTAAATGGGAGAATGTTGAAGCACTATTCACCTCCTCGGTAGGGACCTTCAGTCACACTTTTCCATTATACAAACCATTCTCATTTTTCTTACAAGTTTTTGAGTGAAATAACTTTGATCAGATGGTTGAAGCCTGCAGAGAAGGCCCTAAGCCACTGAACATTGTCTTCCAATTTTCAAAAATAAAACCAATCAAGCAACAAAGGAAACTATGGAGAAAGTTTTTTAGAACATCAGGAATCGGGATACTTGGCACTTCACAAGGGCAGTACCATCCCCAGGTGGAGCCGCTGTTATAACCCTATAATTTATAGGATCAACTGGTGACTGAAATGTTATCTCTTTAAGTGTTTTTGTTTGTCAAATGATTTTTCGTTCTGCAAATAATTTGAGAAAAAGAAAAAGAAAAGAAAAAGAAAAGAAAAAAAAAAAGAATAAAAGAGGGTCATGACCAAAAGAGGACTAATGCTGCAACTAGAGGAAAAGGTCCAGGCTATGGACATAGGAGTACAAAGATTTTTCAGTAAAATAGAATCTCTGCAGAAGAAAGGCCTCCCCGGATTAAGGGTCATAAACAACGAGTTAATGAAACTCTCTGATTATAAAAAGAAACTAGCCACTGTGGCTAAAGACAGTTCTAAAATTCTCGGGAATACAGGGAAGTATCATAGGAAGATATTTCTTAGAGGCTTTCCAGTCAGATATCAGCATACAACATGAGATCCCATACATTTTCATCATCAAACCAACTTTTTCCAAGTATATGAAGATGGATGAAGTATACCGAAGATTGCTCAAAGTCAACATTCCCAGTAACCTTTGGTGGGAAGAGTTATGCAATATGATTGAGTAGGAGCTGTGGTGTCCAAGCCCAATCAATTATCTAGTTAGATGAAGTCGTGTAGAGGAATCACCAATGGTTCACCCCATAAATCAGCATGAAGTTTCAACACATCATCAAACAGTCCTGAATTTTTGTATTCTATTGAGTTATTTAGCTAAATTTAGATTTCCACGTCCTGATCTTTAATGAGAGGATCGTATGTAATTTTTATTATAAATACTTCAAACTTTGAAGTACTGAGGGTTGATCTTTATGCCCTGCAAGCTACAAAGACTATAATTTTTATCAAGCGATCTTCCAGTAATACAAAGAGACGTTTCACAGGATTCTCGCGTGTTATTCATTGGTGATGTTTTCTCTTCTATGTTGAATGCTTATTCTAGCTCAATTGTCATATTTTTTTCCAATCTAATCTTTTAAAAGTAATGCATTGTTGCAGGATTTATCTTTGTATACCCTGTTTTTCGACTTTGAAAGGTTTTAATATTTATCTTCTGATATTACACTGAAGAAATTCTTAAATGCTTCTTCATTTTAATTGATATTCTCATCTTTTCTGCTATTCATCATTTTACTGCTAAATAATCCAACGAATGCATTATCTTGCCATGTGAAAAGAATCTTTTAATTTCTGTTTAGATTTCCATCTTTATAATACAGACCCCATAGCCCAATGGAAGCATAAATTCTTTTTAGCCAACTTAACAAAAACAACAACAAACCTTTTCAATCTTGTTTTATTTAACTAGCCTAATATCTTAAATTTAAAACATTGTTAAATCATACAGAGAGATCCCTCTCTAAAACTGATAGGGATAGATTCCAGTTTCAAAGTGGTTGGATAAAGTTACCTCTAGTAAATTTCTTCTTCTTTGACAACCTCTGGGAATTTACAGAGCGATAACACCAACTATTCGCAGAGATTGAAGGTTGAGGAGCAGAAGTGGAGCAAGTCGTTACTAAAACTGAACAACGCTTAGAGGGAACTGTCAATGAACTAGTAATCCAAGAGTTCTCCGAGTAGGAGGTTGTGGCACAATAACAAGTTGAAGCATATCGAGGCTTTTGAAGCAGAGCTACCCAGACTAGAGTGAATCGTGATAAGTCATAGGTGAGTGTTGGGGGCCTGTTGGCCCTTGACCAAGTTGTGAGGATCTTTGGTCATGTTTGACCTACTTTTGGGACTTCGATAGGCTTTCGAAGGAATAGCACAAGTCGAAGCGGAGATCGTGGGATCTCGGCCCCGTTTTAGGGATTTTTGGGTTTTGGGCTTATGTAACAGGTATGGGGATGTCGGCCCATGGGTTTAACCATGTTTAGGCCCTTTTTGTAATGTATAAATAGAAAGTTAGATGATGTAGGAAGTAGTTCGATCTATGTGATTGAAGAGAGGATAGAAACTATGCTAAGTGCAACTTGTAAGTGCTTTGTGCATGCTATGTTGAGAACTTGTAGAGCTAAGTGCAAGTGATTGTAAGAGACTGTGAAGAGGATTTGTGCTGTAACTTAGGGAAGGAGGATCTAGCGGAGTGCACGCAAATCTCTTGTCCTCTACGGAGTAAGATATCATGGCTATGTGCATGTAGAAGATTGACATAAAGAAATAACGAATAATATTTGGTGGACATAGCCCCAGGGTGGGGGTAAACCACGTATACCCCATGTTGTGGTTTCTTAGTGATTTATGGTTGTTCTCTTGTTTATGTGGTTAAATTCTTAATGAAATGATATATGATTAGAAGAATCTAATGTGATAGCTTAGTGCTGAATAATCTAAATGAATGCTAAATCTGATTTATGTTGTTATAATTAGTGCTTGAATCTATTGGATATGTGTGAATATTTCACTGATCTATTATTAGGGTTCAGTTGCGTTGTAAGCTAAGACTGAATATTAATGAACTATAACTTCTAAGTTCTCTATTAAGGTGTCACAATCACATATTTGTGTCCTAGCTAAGGTTGCAGACATCTGAGTCCTGCAACCACTCCTGCCTTTACCTCGGGTGAGACTTCATTTTCTTTGTAGGTGTTGTCGAAAGGGTCGGTAGTTAGGGTTTTGTATGTGCGTTGTTGTAAGAGTTGAACCCTAGGTCTTCCCCTGTGCCAACAAAGGGCCTTGTAGGCCAAAAACACGTTAGAGACTTCACTCTTAAATTTTAAGAAATAAATTGAAGTGTGTCTGGAGAAGTCATCAATGAAAGTTAAGAAGTACTTGTGCCCATAGAAAGAAGGAGAAGGAAGCAGGCCACATAAATCATTATGAACAAGCTCCAAGGGGACTGATGTATGCAAAAGGCATATTTTTCAAAACTATCTTGATGATATTTGATGAGAACATAACTAACAAAAACACCATCTCTGCAACAAAGAAGATGAAGACCAATCACGATATTGTGATTACATAACTGTTACAATGAGTGATAGTTTAGATGACCAATTGCTCATGCCAATGTTTTATTAAGTCATCACTATGAGTAGTAAAAACTAATGGAAAAGGTGATGATCCAGATGGATTTCCACACATGGAAGGACTTTACTATGTTCACCAAGTTGATTTTCAGAGTGGTGAAGGTGGTGAACTTATATGTTTTGAGTTTTATTTTCTCATGCATTTTATTAATTATTTGTGAGGAAAATGTCTCATGTGTTGTTATGATTTTATGAGATTCTCATGCATTTAATTATGCTTTATGAGATTTTGGAAAAATTCATACATTTTTGATATAAAATGATTAATACTTGTGAGGGAAATTAGACTCACGTATTTATCATTAAATTATAATTTTGGAAATTGTTTTTAATGTGAGAAACCACCTCAAACCAATTTGCCATTATTCCCAATTATAGGTTGAGAGAATCAAGGACATGGATGAAGATTCTTTGGGTGGTTTTGAGACTTTTCCCATTATGTACTTGAAGATAGTTTGAGATCCTACATTTATGGATCTTGTTTTTCGTCTTTTGTAATTAAGTCCTATTATTGTGGATCTAGGAATTAATGCTCTTTATTAAGAGAGAGTGAGGAAAAACTATATAATGCCTTATGTGAGCCCTATGTAAGGAGGAGAATAATGAGGAATTAATGAGTGGAGTTAGAGAGCCATAGTGAAACTACTCCTAAGCATTAAGAGACTTATTCATGTACGAAATTATCCATCTTGATGTATGGATAAATTTTAGTGTGAGTAGTCTTATTGAATCCTCGTTGAAGGAGAAGGCATATATTATGTAATCACTTATGAGAAGGTCCCATCATCTTTTGAAGAAGGAATGAAAGCGATCCATATTCCAATTGAAGTGGGTCCGAAGATGTAGCCCAAGAGGGGTGAACTCTGTTACCAACATTGATTGTATCTCTCTTGTATTTTCATATGCTTATTCTATTTTGAGTTCATGTGTGTTATGTATTATTGTTTAAAAGCATGGCTAATCATGGATTCATATGACCTTTAATCCTTATGCAAATACTTCCTCAGAAAATGATTGTTGATTGAAAACTTGTTTAGAGTAAGTACTCGCCCATTTTCAGATCATGTGGTATCAGATCTAGGCTGACTGCTTGCAACATAGGAAAAGGAGCGAAGCAAGAAGAAAGAGTTCAAGAATTAGAAGAGATAAATCACAACATTCAAGTTGAAAACTCAGAGTTGAGGATACTTTTGCAGGTTGCACAAGAAGAGAAGCAAGAGCTTCAAGAGAGATCTAAGATTCATGGAGAAGTCCTCAACGAAATTATTGAAGAATTGCAGCTCGAATTGAAAACCAAGGATGATCTCTTGGCTAAGTTGTAGCATGGTGAATGAATGGAAGACAAAGAGCCTTCTACCGTGGATGCACAAAATCAAATCAAGGTATATTATGTTTCTTCATGTTCAATGTTTTCTTAGTATGAAACTAACATGGGCATGACGCTCCTCACGAAGATGGGATACAGAGGAGGTGGAATTGGCATTCATGGCCAAGGAATCACTCAACCATTAGAGGTGGTACAAATACCACAATTTGCAGGTTTGGGATATGGTCAAGAGGAGATTGGAGAGTGCTCAAAGTCTACTGAAGCAAGAGCCACTTCAAAAATCATCTCTACATCATTGGATTCCAAGAGCGGAGTCAAATCATCTAGTCCTAGTCCTCGTCAAATATACAACAAGGATAATCCTGGAAGGTATAAGGGTCATGTTCATTCCAATTCTTTCTTTTATTTTAAGAAGCATGATTCCTGCAAAATGCACTCTTACACTTGACCTTCTAATCGTGATGTAGCCAAGGATCACAAGAAGGAAGTTTGGATAGTGAGGGCAAGCATGGCCACCGAAAGTGAGACAAGACAACAAGAACTCCTTTCACGTCCTCGTGACAAGGAGAGTCTACTAAATGGAAAGGGAAGTAACTTTTGCAGTTACTGCAAAATTAGTGGCCATTGGGGGAAGAAGTGTTGGAATTTACATCCCAAAATTCGCCATAAACCAAGCAGCAGGCAGATTTCTAAAACAACCGTGAAGAAGGAGGCTCCATCCACCATTTGAAAAGAAATATTACAAGATGAAAGTGTTTGGTGCCAGTTGGGTAAGCAGTTAATAATGTTTTTGCAAGTTGTATTTCTGCTATTTTTCAAATTCTCGAGTTATATCGGGGCATGTATCCCTCTTTTGATGAAAAATTCTCAAAATATTCATGACTCAAAACAAAAAACCAATGTTACCATTGCGAAAATATCAACAAGGGGAATTCGAGAACGCTTGAATCACACCAAATGGAGTCCAGATGGAAAAAATTTCGCTTACTGAAATGGCAGGGTCTTCGTAGGATCGACAATTTTTTATGGACTTGATCAAATGGGAAATCAACTAGCAAAAGAGGTAAAGAAAGTCATAGAGAATAATCCTGGAGTAAAAAGAATTTCATTTGTGAGTCACTCATTAGGTGGCTTGGTAGCAAGGTATGCTATTGGAGTACTGTATGAGCCACCTTCAGGAAGTAGCACCGAGGCACAAAATAATTGTGATAGAATTGATGGAAACTTTAATCAAGATGTTGAAGAGTCAAAGGGTAAAATTGTTGGACTAGATCCTGTTAGTTTCATCACTTTTGAAACACTTGGGCTCTAGGGGAAATAAACAACTTCCATTTGTTTGTGGTATTCCCCTGTTGGAGAAAGTTTCATATCATAGTGAACACTTGTTTGTTGGGAGGACTCGTCGACACCTTTTCCTTACTAACAAGGGTGATGGGAAACCTCCACTTTTGCGCCAAATGGTGACTGATTGCAGTGACCTATATTTTATGTCTTCTCTACGGGCATTCAAACTGTCTGTTGCATATTTAAATTGAGGTATGACAATATGGTTGGCTGGCGGACTACTTCCATTCGACACCAATGTGAATTTCCTAAGCTACAAAAGGTTCCTGTAAATGAGAAATATCCACACATCATTAATGTAGATATTGGAAATGATGATAATTCTATTCCAAGAGTGGATGCCTCAAAAGGAGACCATACTATTGATGTTGTAGAAGAGGAAATGATTTCATCTCTTAATCAAGTACCGTGGGAAAGAGTTGATGTCATATTCCATACAACCAAACAAATATTATTTTCTCATAGCATGATTCAATGAATCCAATTGGCGATATGTTGTTGATCAATTTGTAAAGAAACTTCCCGACGAAGTTGTTGTCCACTGCAGTCAACGCAATTGTTCAAGGCAGATGATGTAAATTAATGGAAACTCTGTTGTATTGTGCAGTAGGGTTGAGTGGGTTGTCATGGCGGTAGTTTGCAGCTATTAATATCATAAGGAAATACAAGAAGAACAAGAGAATGCAAATGATGTTCTCTTATCATGGCTGTCAGAAGGAAACATTTGAATATTCGAGTTCTACACTGTGTCGACTATGCTAACAATTATAGATTTTTATGCTTGGATTTAGACGTAATACAGGCATGAAATCGTGGATCAAGTCTACCTATTTTCATTGTCAATCCTCAGAAAACCACGGGCGTGACAGGTGTTAGTTTCACTATCAATCCCCAGAAAATCACAGGCACGATAGGTGATTTTCACTGGATGTTACCTATGGCGTTGGGTTCGCTGCATTAATTTCCACTTTGGTTCATATAGTTCCCATCAAATCTCCCAATGAAGTCAATAGTTGCGACATCTCGATGAAAAATAGTTGCAAGATATTCTCTAGCATTATTTTCATTTACAAGTGCTGAGAATTAGTTGAAGAGATCCTCTTCATCATTAAGGTCAATGGATATGGAGAAATCGCTCCACGAATTCTCATAACTAATTTCAGGGCACGATTCAAATCCCAAGGAATATCTGCAAAGATTGTGGAGAATTTGCACAATCTATTCCAGAGTGAATTTGCAGGGATCTCAAATCCCATGATTGACTTCGTCCCTGGTTGTAAGGAGAAGGTGGAGCAATGTTGATATCTCCAACCATGAAGAGAACGTGGAACCAAATGATAATCCATAGCTTGGAGCAGTCTTCAACATGTAGATCAAGAGTAATTTTTGTGCATGGAGAAGTTTCATGGAGGACTTAACTGCACTTTCTATTATGTAGAAATGAATTGGTCTCATCATGTCGAGGCTCAACAATCAAAATCTCATGTGCTTGGAATTTTGTTTCCCGTTGTTTTTGGGTCAAACCCAAATATCCCTCACATTCTTCTAGACGAGGCATTTCTAATTAGCAACAAAGAGATGGATAAGTGTCAGGGTAAAAACTCGAACGATTTTATCCAAAGGAGAGGGTTTTTACCCATCCTGATAGTGTGGAACTCCACGTTGGTCTTTGTGGGGCTGTCATAACTGCTCAGCTTCGACGGATTTGTTACTACATGTGACAACAAAAAACACGTCGGAGTATAGTGTACTATTTTGGCCAGAGTTTCTTAGACAAGTAAGGAAATTGTTGAGAATGTTGTTGCCATGATCGATGGAAATTCCAAAAATTTGGGTAGGTTGAAGATCGATGGAAATTCCAAAAATTTGGGTAGGTTGAAGGTCGAAGCCGAGACCTTTTTTGAACCAGTACAATGCCTCTACTAGTGAACCGGTGTTTTATTTATCAAAGGATGCAGATCGAGTGAAAGAATTGATTCGGATTATTTTTGGCACGAAATGAGAGCGGAGATATAATAAAGAAACGTACAAAGATATCTGAGATATCCAATATTATAACATAAATGTATCAGAGATGCAACCATAAACACAGATATATATACATACACAATTTTCTATTAATGAGCGAAAATGTACAAAGACTATAAAATACAGAGTGAAAGACTCGCTAGAATGGTGGCAACTTATCTTTGAGAAGTGATGTGGTGGCTACTCGCATCCGTGAGAAGATGATTTTACAATGAGGCTCCAAAGTCCTTTTTATCATAAATAAAATCCAAAGCCCTAACCCCGGAAGATGAAAAACCAACAGTTTTGTGGACCTCGTTTTGGGTAGTTTGGTGTATCAACTTCTCAGGGGCGTAACTTTGGCATACAATCTCTGTTTGGGGCGCACAATATCTCGTTGGAAAGGTATCGTAGAAGAGATTAATTTTGGGGGCTAAATCAAATCATTCAAATATAATTGAGAAGCTCGATCCAGAAAAACCTTCATTTAGGCCCTCAAAATGGCCCCCGAAGTTAAAAACTGCTAAAAATAGTAAATTGCCAAAATTGTCAGAAAACTATTTTGAGAGAGTTGGAAAAGGTGGGTGGCCATCGATATCCACCTGGATAAAGAACATGGAACCCTCTATTGTCAATACCCTTTGCAAGATGATGATTGGAGAATTCTTCACAATCACCATCGATATTGTTGAAATCGACAGCTACTTGTCAGTTCTCAATGACGAGTTCCTTGCACATAGGCTCGGGTTGATTCCCTCGTCAACAAATGAGCCATGGAAATTTGATTCTCTTTCGACTGCAACACCTGTGACGATAATGACCAGTGATGTTACTTTTCAATGAAGTTAATCTCAATGTGAAATGTGATGATGATCAAAGCATACTTGTCACGAGATTAGATCTTGTGTCTTTCGATATGAGAAAATAATTATATTGTTAAGATGGACCATGCTACCAATATGGATTTCTTCGATGCCTCTAAATAAGGGGCATAATCATTGTGAAAACTTGACATGGCCAGGGATTGAAGCTTAATGCGATAGCCAGAAAGGGTATTGGTGGGACCATGCAAAATGGTCTCTGGCAACAACAGTTACTTTCAACGCTCATGTATTTGTACACTTGACCAGTGTTCACAAGGAGATGAACGAAAATATTGGAAATTACCCATAACATGGAGAAGTATGCCAAGGAATATCTTTGACATAATTCTTGGTGCAATCTAGTTTGATGCAACATTAAAAATTCTGTTCATTTTGTTTGACAAAAACTTTTGACGGTTTCTCTTAGCATTCAAGGGTGGAGAAGTTTGTGTAATGTTGTTTTGTAGGACATCCTCTAGTACTTTTGGTGGGTTTGTTTCCCATTTTTGGACAGTCATTAGGTGCACATTCTTTGTAGTGGATTTGGAGACCATAGAGTCTATCACTAGAGAATTTATTTATGTTTCCAAAATATGATGGGTTTTGTAGCCACTTCTTTAGTGGCATTGCCTTGCTTAAGCCCATTTTGGGAATATTTGTAAAACTTGTTTATGATTGTTTTATAAACTCATGGCAAGAATGTTCTTGATGTAAAATGATTATGAAGCATTGTAATGGATTTTTAGCCACTTTTGAGTGAGGAGAGTGAGAGGCATTATTTTTGCGCCTTAAGACTTAAGTGACTTCATTTTGTATGTTGGTTGTGGAGCCTGATAATCTTCTTGATTCAGAGGTCCTTGCTTTCAGCCGTGTTTATACCCCATGAAGTATTTACACCCCAGAAGTATGTACACTCTTCCATGTGGGTGAGTGCAGAGGGGGGTTACCCCCTCTGCAGGGTTCGGGGGCAAGCAGGCCTCCAGCGGGGGTTCGGGGGCAAAGCCTCGGAAGGAAAAATTGCCTTGTAAATGTATATTGTAATTTCATTGTAAATGTGGACCGTTCATTATAAGGTCGCAGATCTAACAGTAGAGATTATGTTAGGGTTTTTTTCCCTAGAAGGAAACCCTCTTTTATGAGGGAAATATATTGCGGCTATGGTCGATGGTGAATATTGTATTCTAAGAGAGGAGACTGTGAGAGAAAGAAGAGGAAGTTACAACGGGTTTTGTTGTAGGTTGTATCCCTTCATTTGCTGGATAATAATAAAGGAAGGACTTGGAAATTTCTCTGGTGGACGTATCCCACACTGGGTGAACCACATAAATCCATGTTTCTCTTGTATTGTGTATCTTCTGTGTTTTGTTTTCCGCATTTGTTTTATTTTATTGCTCTGCAGTCCTGTTTTTCTAACAATTGGTATCATAGCGAAAGGTAACTCATAGGAAAAGAGGGTTCCTGGTTCGAGTGGGAGCAATGTCAGAAGATGGAAAGTTTAGGGTCGAGAAATTTAATGGCCAAAACTACCAGTTATGGAAGATACAGATGGAGGATTATTTATATCAGAAGGATCTATTCCTACCATTGGGTGGAGTAGCAAAGAAGCCGACGGCCATGGAGGACGAAGAATGGGAGATTCTTGACAGAAAGTCTCTAGGAACGATACGGCTGAGCCTGGCAATGTCGGTGGCTTTCAATATTTCCAAAGAAAAGACAACGAAGGGTTTGATGGACGCATTGGCCAAATTGTATGAAAAAACCTCGACGTCCAATAAGGTATTTCTAATGAATAGATTATTTAATATGAAGATGTCGGAAGGTGGGTCTGTTGCAGATCATTTAAATGAATTTAATACGGTTACTAATCAACTAAGTTATGTAAAAGTGGAATTTGATGATGAGGTCAGGGCTCTTCTAATCTTGTGCTCATTGCCAAAAAGTTGGAACAGCTTGGTCATGACTGTAAGTAACTCTGTCTCTGGTTCAAATACTTTAAAATTTGATAATGTTGTTGGTGTTATCCTTAGTGAGGAAATGCGACGAAAAAGCATAGGTGAGATATCAGGTAATGCATTGAACATGGAGAACAGGGGAAGACAAAAGGATAGAGGAAAGGGCTCAGGGAACCGCGGAAATTCTAGGAAGGGCAGATCCAAATCCAGACTTGGAAAGATAGAGTGCTGGAATTGTGGGAAGAAAGGACATCTGAAGAAAGACTGCAGAGCTCCAAAGAAACAAAGAGATGGACAGCAGGAGAGAAATCATGAAGCAAATGTAATAGGTGAGGTGTTACAAGATGCTTTGATTATTTTTGTAGATAATATTTATGAGTCTTGGGTAGTAGATTCAGGAGCTTCATTTCATGCCACACCCCATCGAATTTTTTTTCTAGATTATGTTCAAGGTGATTTTGGACAGGTTCATTTGGGTGATGGTGCACCATGCAAAATTGTTGGAATGGGAAAGGTAAAAATAAAGAAACAAAATGGAAACCAATGGTTGTTGAAAGAGGTAAGACATGTTCTAGATTTAAGGAAAAGTCTAATTTCAACAGGGAAGTTGGCAAGTGAAGGTTGTATATCCATATTTACAGATAAGACGTGGAAGGTCATCAAAGGACATTGGTGATAGCAAAAGGAGAGAAGGTAGGTACATTGTATTTATGCACTGGTAATACTGACTCTTCTATATCTTTAGCTTCTACAGGAGTGGATACAGCAATATGGCATCATAGGCTGGGACACATGAGTGAGAAGGGTATGCAGATCCTTCACAAAAGAAATTTGCTGCCAGATCTTAAACAAATTGATTTGGACTTCTGTGAGCATTGTGTTTATGGAAAACAAAAGAGAGTCAGATTTCTC
>ML801952.1:41390-51681 GCA_009831015.1 Picea engelmannii | reverse complement strand
ATGATGTATACTATCCATTCATGGGTGTTGTATATGCATGTGCATTTTCCTTCATGTCCAAATACCTTTATCAATCTTGCGGTCCAAAACCCATGACTAGGGTTGACATCAATGACAACAATCAATCTTCCAACAGTGAGAAGGTCCCAACATATTTTGAATAAGGAATGAAAGTGATCCGTATTATAATTGAAGCAGGTCCGAAGACATAGCCTAGGAGGGGTGAAATCCATTACCAACATTGGTTGTCTCTCTCGTCTTTTCATATGCTTATTCCATTTTGAGTTCATGTGTATTATGTATTATTGTTTAAAAGCATGGTTAATCATGGATTCATATGCCCTTTAATCCTTATGAAAATATTTCATTAGAAAATGATTATCGATTGAAAACTTGTGTAGAGTAAGTACTTACCTGTTTTCGAATCAGGTGATGACCCAAAGTTGTCAAATTTGTACAACCTAGTAATATCATCAACATTTCTAGTTTCTAGGACATGCTTAGGATATTTTAAATCCTTGATGACAACTTGGTGAGGTGAAAACTCTATTGTTTTACCTTCACATGAATGAGTGATTTGATATATTGATAGAAGGTTGTAGGAGAGAATTGGAACAAATAATACATCATTAAAATGACCATCATCTAATTTCACTTTTCCAGACATTACTACAATAAGAGATGTATCATCACCAACAAATATTTGTTTGATGTTACATTCATGAAGAGTATAAAAAATGGATTTATGCTTAGCCATATGATAAGATGATACAAAATCCATAAACAACTCATTAGAAGAATATGTAGATGTTGCATTAAAGGAAAACCTAGAGGCAAAAGTGCATGTCCATGAGAAGAAGAGTTAGAAGAAGAAGAATCAAGATTGATGGTGTGCTTCTTCATTGTTTCTTCTAAGGCCTCCATATTTTAAAAACATTTAGACTCTAGATGACCATCGTACCCACAAAAATTGCAATGTCTATCGATATTCTTATATTTTGATTTTGGTACTTTGTCACCATTGGGAGTAGAAGTTGGCTGGGAGGGTTTGGAACCCTTGCTTTGATTATTGTTCTGAGGATCTTGCTTCTTTAGATGCTTGGATTTATCCTTTTTTTGGGCCACTAAGGATTTGTTAGAAGTACTTTCAGTGTTGATCACTCCAAGATGTAAGATATTATCTTTCTATCTAAATAAAGAATCACAAAAATATTCAAGAGAGGGTGGTGTGTAAGCAACTCCTAGAGATTCTTTGGTGGAGTGAAAAATAGATACAAAAATAAAATATGCACTACCAAGCTTTGCAACAATAGAATATATACATTGATCATTTTTCATTTATATTTTTATATTCCAAGAGAAATCATTGGGATTTAAATAAATTAATTGGTTTTTAAGTTAGTGGGCTCAAATCTCTTTGTGCTTACCAAATACAACTTCCAGCTTTTCCCAAGCCTCATTTGGGTCATCAATTCCTTGAAGGTTAAAGCGTAAATCACTAGAGATGGACATTCTAATTAATCCATGTGATTTATTATTATTATTATTATCCCATTTGGATTTCTTTGTGGCAGAAGTGGGGTGGGAAGGGGGATTTTTATTTTCCCAAGGTAATTTGGTATAGTCTATGACCTTGGCCAACATGACCATGACTTCAGTCAATGTGGCCACTTGAATCACTATATTAATGCAAAAGAAAAATATTGTACATAAAGAGTTTCTCACAATTGACCTTCAACAAATGAACCTCCATGATATTTAAATAGAGATCATAGATCAATTTGGTGTTAAGCCGCATATCGATATGGCCATTAGCATTGAGGAGAATATGAACCGTTAGATTACATAACTACAAATTCATACTAAAGAAACAACTTTACCTAAAGACACATTAGACCAAGTTGATCTTAACTGTTGGGTATGTGTTGTATTCTTTGCATGACTAGATCTATTCCCCCCCTACCCAGGGGGTCATAGGGGGGTTCAGAGGTAGTGCCCCCCATTTGTTTTTGGTGTTTTTTTACATTTGTTTTTTGGCGGTTTTTTGACACATTGTTTTCGTCGATGGTTTTCTAATTTCGATTAAGGAATTAGGGTTGTCAACTAATCCAGGTCAATGGATTATGATTTTGGATGCCACAGGATCATATATATATGTATTGCATTGTAAACAATGAAGATATGATAAATAGAGGATTAGAGGTGCAACTCTAAATAGGTTGCTAGTTTTCCTAACTTGGGTTTCCAGGGTAAAATATTTGTGTAATGTGAGTGTGTGCCATTGTGTCTTTTCTATTTTTTTTACTAAGAATATGTTTGCAGTAATTAATTTTACAAAGTTAAAATCTACATTTGGTATCAACACAATTTTTATCTTTAGGGGGAAGCCTTTGTGGTTAGGGGTTTTGGCTCGGGTATGTGGTAAACCTTGTTATAGTGGGAGATTTGTGGTATTCATTCTTCAGGTGAAAAGAAATGGCCAGTAGTTCGAAAATAGAGATTGAGAAATTTAATGGGAAAAGTTTTGAGTTGTGGAAGATCAATATGGAAGATGTTTTGGTGGGAAAAGGTGAGTGGATCGTTGTAAATATAATTACCACACCTACAAGAATGTCATCAGAAGAGTGGCCAAAGTTGGATTAGAAGGAAAAGAGCACAATCCGATCGTGTCTCTCAAATTCAATATTATTGAATGTCTCAAGGGAAGCTATAACCAATGCATTATGGGATAAGTTAGGGGATTTGTATTAGTCAAAGTCCCCGGTAAACAAATTTTTCCCACGAAAGAAGTTATATAACCTAAGGATTAAAGATGGAGAATCAATGACAGAGCATCTAAATTCCTCCAATACTTTGGTAAGTCAGCTATTATATGTTGATATTAATATTTCTGATGAAGATAAGTGTATCAATTTATTGTGCTCTTTATCAGACTCATGGTATAGTATGGTTGTGGCCATAGGTAGTAATACAACTGCTTTAAGTTTCGATGATGTGGTCTCATCCTTGTCGTCGGAGGAGATGAGGTGGAAGAACATGGAAGGACAAAGCACATATGCATTATTTGCAAGAGGACGCTCTTAGGAAAGAAATAGATCTAAGTCCTCAAGTGGGAGATCTAAATCCAAGGGAAGATATAAATCTCTTGGAAAGTTTGTAAATATATGTTGGAGATGTGGAAAAGAAGGACACTTCAAGAATCAATGTAGATCCAAAAGCGTTGAGAGAGGGAAGGGATTTGAATATGCTCATTCTACAAAAGAAAAAACCTCCATAGAAGAAGGAGGAGATGTGTACTTAGTTTCTTCAAGCAT
Source organism: Picea engelmannii (assembly GCA_009831015.1). Classification (NCBI taxonomy): domain Eukaryota; kingdom Viridiplantae; phylum Streptophyta; class Pinopsida; order Pinales; family Pinaceae; genus Picea; species Picea engelmannii. The sequence continues at coordinate 48,367 of ML801952.1, read as the reverse complement.
AGATGCAGATCATGAGGCATGACTAGTTGACTTAGGTGCTCCTTTCATATGACTCCTCACATGGAGTGGTTTTGCGAATATGAAAGGTATGATGGAGGTGATATTTTCCTAGGTGATGAATCGACAACCAAAATTATACGACAAGGAAAATTAAAGTTGAAGCTCATGGATGGAAGGATTAGAACACTCCCTAGTGTTCTACACATCCCAGTATTGGATAAAAATTTTATTTCTGTAAGCAAAATGGACGATGTAGGGGTAAAAACCGTGTTTGAAAAAGAAACCTACATGATGGTTTAAGGAGAAATGGTGTTTCTAAAGGGAGTTTGGTGTGGAACTCTATATAAGTTGCAAGGAAGCAATATTGGTGATGGGTGAAATAATTCCATGTTTCTTGAGTTTGGATCTGAAGAAGGAAAAACTCCTACAGTATTTGGAAAAAAGGCTATGTTGTGGCATCAAATACTAGGGAATATCGGAGAGAAGGTCCTTCAACTACTACACAGTAAAGGTATGGTTGAAGGTATGTCTAAATAATCTCTTGGTGATCATATTATTTATTTAGTCTTGTATGTAAATGATATGTTGCTAATAGGAAATGACAAGGAGATTATCCAGGATGTGAAACCTCAGTTGTCATCTAAATTTGACATGAAGGATCTTGGTGCTGCAAATTTCATTTTGGGCGTGGAAATTAAAAGAGATTGGGCAAACATTAAACTCTAGTTAAATAAGAGGAAATATGCCGAGTAAATATTGCAAAGGTTTAATATGCAAGAATGTAAACTGATAAAGGTCCATATTCCTATGGGTGTAAAGTTATCTGTAGATCAATGTACCAAGACACATGAAGAGGAAATGTCCTGTGCTCCATATGCAAGTGAGATTGGAAGTTTTATATATGTAATGGTATGTACTAGGCCAAACAATATGCCTGTAGTGGGATTTTTAGCAGGTATATGTCAAAATCAAGGAAGGATCATTGGACAACAATAAAGAGGGTTTTCAAGCATTTGCATGACATTACTAGTTATGGATTGTTCTACAAAGGAAGACCGTAATTAGACAAAGTGTTGGACATACATGAGTTTGTTGATGCAGACTGGGTTGGAGTTCTGGATCACAAAAGATCTATAAGTGGGTATGTGTTTAATCTATTTGGAGGAGAAATCAATTGGATGGGAAAAAGACAGTCTGTAGTGGCACTCTCAATCAAAAAAGTTGAATACATGGAAGCCATTCAAGCAAGCAAGGAAGCAATATGGTTACATAGATTGTGTTCATGTATTGGGTTGGTACAAAAAGTTGTAAGGATAGATTGTGATAGTTAGAGTGCAATATTCCTGGAAAATAACCCAACTTATCATTCAAAGAAAAATCATATTGATGTTCAATATCACTTTGTGAGAGATATGGTTGAAGAAAAGAAGGCGTTGTTGATCAAGGTAGACACTTTGAAGAATGTTGTAGATTCATTAACAAAATCTGTGAACATTGAGAATTTCTCTTGGTGTAGAGGATATAAGGGAATTGTTGTTCTGAATTGTTGACTTTGTAACCTTGTAACCCCTTATATGCAAATCAAACAACAAATGGAAGAATGTTGAGTATGTGTTTCATACCATAATATGCCCAAAAATAATCTTTTCTATAACACATATGTTGAGTAGCTCCTATATCAAGTATCCCACCATCTTCATAATTATTTGTCATCAACTTGTTGGTGGCATTTGAATCTGCAAAATCTAACTCTTGACTAACCGTCAATACATATTCAAAATAATCCTCTTGATTATCTACATATTCAGTTGAAATTGAAGCATGGAACTTAGAATGTTGTTTTGAGTAGAGTGTTTGCTTATTCTTGGGAAAATTTTCATTTCGAGTTCTACATTTTTATTCTTGAGCTCATTGCAAAGGCATCTTTTGCACCCCACTAGTTGAGTCATATTTTCACATTTTCCCGACCGATTATTGTTGTTTTAGAGGATGTTGAGATCTCCTAAAATATTTTCGATTTTGATTCTTTCTTCCTCTTCCTTGGCTTTTACCACATCCATGACCATGGATAGAATATTGAGTTGGATTGTTCTCTTGATTTCTTGGATTATTGAAACTTCTTCTTCGTCTTGAAATTTCATTTTATGTTTTTATTTCTCTTGAAATTTCTCCTTTTCTTGAGTTGGTAAAAATAATATCTTATCTTGAGTTATTTTTACCAAAGGTCTTGTCATGTTCGACCAACAAGTCACTAAGAGAATCAAAATTTTGATTCTCTGATTTTCTAGTAACTTGTAGAGTTTCCAAGAAATGTTGTCGAAGAAGGTGCCAAACCATTGATTAAAATTGAAGTCATGAATATTTCTTCCACATCCTTAAATTCACATTTGAATATATCTTGTTTGATATTTTTTAATGGAGAGATGTACTCAAAAGCATTCCCCCTTCATCTAACCTTTGTTTAAGGATATTTGTTTGGAAATCAACCCGTTTTGACTAAGGTGGAGTATCAAATGTTTTCCTGAAGGTTTTCCATGCATTCAAAGCTTCAATTGCATTTTCAATGTGAACATACATTTCATTAGTGATAAAAGACCTTAAAAGTACATGTGTATTTTCCTCTACTGAATTTTGGAGACAATCGATAAACTCAATATCATTTCTCTACACCACATAAAAGCAAAGAAACTTCATCTGTTTTGCCTATTTGTTTTTAGATTTTGGATCCAACAGAGAATTTCTATTATGAACCCAACGAAGAGTCATCTTTGTTTCCCTTGAGGAAAGTACTGACGAAGTCGAATCGGTTGTTCTCATGTTTATAGCAGAGGGGTTTCTCGTGGCTACTGTTCACAATATGGTCCTTCTGATTATCATTGGATTGTTGTTTTTTGTTCACATGGAGCATTTGTTGGAGGGAGAGGGTTCTACTTACTATCTTGGCCTTGAATATGGATGACAGTAATAATAATAATAATATATTTTTAAGGTTACTTCCAAGCCAGACACCAAATTGGTGTATGAGACCCCCTTAGCCCAACCATTTGACCGGTAAAGTCTAAGGAGGTATACATACTCTACCCTCCTCTAGATTTGAACTTGTGACCTCTTAGAAGGAAACACATGTTCTTAACCATTAGACCCACTTAGATTATGAACTGGATTTGAACGTAGCACTGGTGACTGCGATCCTTCTAAAGAGATCCCATTTGTACTGCAAATTTTGAAATTATTAAGCTTGGCGAGTGAAAAATCGATGTAATTCCTAAGAATATCCACAAGCTCAGTTGCATTTGGATTGTTTCTAGATCTGGTTCTCGTGGTTTATGATATCACATAGAGAAACTAGATCCAAAAATAAATATCTACTGTAGTGGTTCAATACGAGTTATTGGTAGACTTACAAGTATCTGGACAATTTTATAATGAAGGGATTCTTTAATTTCAGATTTGAAAGCACATTTCCTTTCAGATCAACATTTTTTTTTGGTAGATCGACAATGAATCCAAATAGGTAAAGCAGATCTACAAAGATTTTTGGAATTTGTTTTTTAGATTTTCAATGGATTGCAGATCTAGAATGTATTATAGTAGATAAATTGAAAATAACAACCACCCATTTTTAGGTTAAATCATTATTTCAGAATTGAAAATACTTTTTGATGATAAATAACAAAAGAAATACCTTCGTTTAATGAAGAAATTTAGGCATGAGCTTTGAATTGTTATTTTTTAGTGATTCATTACCATGGCCTTCTCATCATCCTGACTTTGATACCATTAACACAATTTTATTAACTAGTAAAAGAAAATTATATAACATGTAAGAGTCATAGTGTATATATACTTTTTGTAGCCTTATTACAAAGTGACATGTTCTTAACCAATAATGCAAGGATAAACATTATGAATATGATAATATAACTTCTAAGAAATATCTAACTTCTAGAATTATTTTATTTTAGGAATTTAGAGTATAGAATTAAAAGCCTAACAATTTCAGAGATAATTTCCTTTAACTCTCTCATTTCCATTCACATCATTCACTCTCATGTTCATGCTTAGACTTCTTATTATGTTCTCTTTTGCGGACAAATATCCAATATGGAAATAAATCAAATCAACACTGTGAAAGAGGTATTGCAATATTGGATGAAAGATAGGTGGATTTAGGTGAGCATAGAAGTTGGGCATGTTAGAAATCCTTCACCCATTATTTATTTGCTTCACATTGGATGATTCTTTTTTCCTCTACTAAAGAGCAGTGTAAGGAAAAAATATTGGTAAGAAAATATTGATTAGAGAAAGGGAATATCTTCCTTGTGTTGTGTAGGGAAATGAAAGAGAGTACCATGGTTGTTTTATCATTGGAAGAGATATCCAGAGTGCTCTATAATGAGTAGATTGGCTTATAATGAGAGCCAATTGGTTGGTTTGAGTGAGATAGAAGCATGAATCTTGGTTCCTTTGCGAAATAATATTTCTCAGAAACTATTGAGTAGAGAAAAGAGATATCTTCCTTGTGTTGTGTAGGGAAATGGAAGAGAGTGCCATGACTATTTTATTGTTGGAAAAGATGTCCAATGTTCTTTGTAACAAGTAGATTGGTCAAGAATGAGAGCCAATCGGTTGATTTGAGTGAGCTAGAAGCATGTAGCTTAGTTCCTTTGCCTTGGTAGCCTCATAGCCTGACTTGGGGTGGTATGTAGACCGGAGTTGGTTGGAAAATTGTTCATACACAACTAACTTCTTGGACTATATTCTATTAAAAAATAATTTTTCTGTCTTTGCTTATGGATTTACAAATTGTTGTTATTTGTTTTTTTAGAATATATGAATACACATGTTGTCGGTTTGTTTATTTTAAATCTGTTAAATCTAGTTATGAGTATTTGGGTGTTAAAGTAATATCAAATTAATAATGGTCAAGTAGATATTAGATATAAGTATTTATAAAGTCATTTCAACTTTAGGTTATGTTACACTTTCATGCTTTATTTCACTTCAATGTCTTTTTCGATGTATGCCACATTCATAAAGTGGAATTTATTCAACTAATATGTAACCCTTTATAAGAAATATTTGACTTCTCATTTAATAAATGCAATGTGGAAAACTCTTTCGAGTTTATATTGATTTTCTTCATGCGTTTGATTTCAATTTATTGTGATATGATATCAGAGCTTAGTTAGAGCTATGAAGTCTATGAGAATGTGAAGACCTAGAGATCATTGTTGGTAGAAATGAATTGAGGGATCACTAGTGAACCACATCTAGAAATAAAAGGGTTTCACCGAAACTTGGTATTGATTTAATTTTTTTATCTAAGCAATTTGTTTTTAAAGTAGAACCTTGTTGATTGTGGTTCCAAAAGAAGAAAAAAGGTTTTGAAGGAAAAATTGTACGAAATAATCTGTATGACTATATGACCATCAAATCTAGCTACATGTGAGAGTGTTTTGGTGTATGGAGGAGCCACTAAGTTATATAGTTGATTTGTGGGAGAATTTCAACCGTACATGGATTCCTTATGATCTATATGGAATTTCTAAGGATGAATTTGAGCTACCAACCATACATATGAGTCACTAGGGAGTAATTTCGGCCATACATGTACGTAATTAATCATATGGATCAACTTCCAAGGAAGATTAGAACTATATGGACATTGCTAGGGAATTATTTATCCATAAATTGACCTGTACAACTTGATTAGATAGTAAATCAAGGATTTTTTTAAATATTTATTCAAAGTGCAACTGGATTAGAAGTATATTGAAGTTGTTTTTGCTTGTATTGTAGCCCAGATTTGCAGATCTAGAAATTTTAACTGTTTTTTTTACTAGATCCAAGGATAAATTAATTGTTTTGGTGCTATTTCGGAGTAGATATGTCAAAATCTATATGTTTTGGTGCTATTTTTGAGTAGATATGTGAAACATCTACATGTTTTGGTGCTATTTTTAGTAGATCTATCAAAATATGCATGTTTTGATGTTGTTTTTGGGTAGATTTATCATAAATGTATGTGTTTTTCAGTGATACGAGTGTTTAGATCCATTTTATAGATGTTCTTACTCTAATATTGTATATTGAGGGAGGAAAGAACATGTATTTTCAACATTTTACTCTATTTGAGTATATATTTATGCATTTTTTTACTTTTACCAATGGCCTCTTTATCCAACATCATGTTGGAAGGCAACTAGAGATTCTTTGGTAAGAAATACAATACATGGAAGCATCATATGTTGGCCATATTTTAGTACATGTGCTTGGTTTCTATCATCCTAGATAAAGATACTTAACCACCAGCTGTGGGTAGAGACTAAGACAAGTTTGACGAGTGAGACAAAGAAATGGGTAGAGACTAATGTTAATCAAGTTGTCTATAACAAATGAAATGATTCCTAAAGTATAGGCATGAGAGATGATATGACCCTAAGGGGGGTATATATGGGGTTAAATGTATATGATACGACCCCAAGGGGGGCATATATAGGGTTATATGTATGTATGTAATGTGTAAATGTATATGTAATAGAGTCACCAAAGGTTGTACATGCCAAATATTAGGCTAAATTTGACTCGGTCAAAGAGTTAAAGTTGTTAGGTCAAGAGTAGTGGTTTTGGGCACATGGTTTGGTATCCCATGGTTTTAGAGCCTGTGGATTAAAGGCAATGAAATCCTTTAAAAGGATGGTGATATTCCATTTTAATGTGTCGAGTGTTGAGTGGTGAAGGAGCACTTGGCTAGGGCAAGGAGGATGGCCGACTTGGCTGGGTTTGGTCAAGGGAAATAATAGATCTATTATTAGATGGTTTGTTCCCATAAGGGTTTTCTAGGATGAATCTCGTTTGATTTGTGTCTGCATGTTGCTATGTTGGCATTTTTTTTCTTGTTTTTTAACATTGTATCAGAGCAAGGTTAACTTGAACTCTCTAGCGAGAGTGGTTTGATGATGTGCACCATGGAG
>ML801952.1:0-26881 GCA_009831015.1 Picea engelmannii | reverse complement strand
ACTCTTCTCTTCGGTTTCCTTGCGAGACCTTAGAGCGGCCAACGGAGCCGTTAAACTCGTCAGGGTGGTCCATACCAAACGGCTTGGGTTATTTAGACAACCCCGGACCGGTTCCACTCTCCCAGTTGACGGACGGTCAGTTTTGCCCGTCAACATACCTGTAACACATGTTTTAGACTAGTTTCAGGACTAGCCACAAACCCTATCTTCCATAAAGTGTAACTCCCAAAATACAGCGACCCACAAGATGAAATGTTTATCACAGTTACTTGGATATGTTTTATCAACAACCTCCATATTTCTTTGTCTGACTCATTCTAGAAAAAACGTTATTGTGAAAATGGTGAGATGCCATGTAAATAACATACCTTAGAAAGCATCATCAAAAGGATTTATCCTCCCTTGAATTTCCACCTTCTTTACTTCACCTTCCCTCTTAAATTTTCCTTAGATATCACGTGGTTACCTCAGTCACTTGTAGATATTCAATATTCTCAATGGATGCTAATGGGAGACCCTTTCTCTCTTATTTATAATCTCTAAGTAGCTTCCTCTAGAAGTATCCACTTAACCACTTTGTCCACTTAGCCACTTTGTCCACTTAACCAACTTTGTCCACTTAGCCACTTTGTCCACTTAACCACTTTGTCCACTTAACCAGTTTATCCAAAAATAGTAAACTCTCCACTTATAGTTGCAACTAATTTGTTTTTAATTGTTTTCTTGTTGCAACCACTTAACCCATGACAAACCACTTTGACTGGTCACCTTCTTCTAGGAGATTCTAGAATAATTTGACTTCTTTGACCTTCTAGGGGCTTCTAGATAACTCATGAGGGTTCTCCATATTCATATGGACATAACTCTAACCATGAGGAGTTATGTGACGTTCCACATATCACTGGAAACAACATGACATATACTATCCATATGGAATAGTTTCTCCTATAAATTCACTGATCTTCATTACATTATTCCTTAATCAAACTTGGGTTCCCTAACCACACTGCTCGGCTACTCAACCACCTAACCATTTGTACTTTACAAAGTGTTTTCCTGTGAGGGATTTCAACATAAGGGGACCACTTTGAGAACTTTATCCAAGAGCGTCTTCCCGTGAGGGATTTCACCATAAGGGGACCACTTTGGAGTTTATCCATTTGGTTCTTCCTATCGACTATGAAAAAGGCTAGCCCGAAGATGGTTAAAAATGACGAGTTACATGCAGATCTGAACCGGTGTAGAGATGAAGTCAATAGAATAAGACATTGTCTTGGTAATGTTGAGAAGAGATAGAAAGAGTTAGGAGAAATACAAAAAGAGTTAGTAGAAGCACAAAAAGAATTGAGAGATAAAATTGATCAATTAATAGAAATTAAGGAAGACAAGATTGATAGGTTAATAGAGGAGTCTGAGAAACTATGGCATACACTATTAAAAATAAGAAATGATGACAAGGATGAAATAATGACAATTCATAATTAGAGAAAAAGAGTTGACCAACTAATTGAAGGGATAGAAACATTATTTTCAGAATCCTTAGCCTACTAAAGATTTCCATAAAGTACATAGTCACAAAATACAAGTGATCAGAGACATCAAGAAGCATCATAAATAATTTTTTCAATCAATATACATAACTCAATATTTCAAGATAGAGATTATAAAAAATTTAAAAAGAATTATCAAAATATAATGGTAATAAACCTAGAGGAGCCATCATCTGGGTCAAAAAAGTGGAGGGTATCCTTCAATCAAATTCCCCACTAGGATAACAAGAAAAAATAATGACAACCTCCAACAACTTATAAGATTAAGAATTTGAATCCAATTGGAAAAATGAAGAGCAAGATGAAGACTCTAAATCCAATTGGGAATATGAAGAAGAAGATGAAGAAAACGATGATTCATGTTGGACACGTAATCCTTTGTGGTTACTTATAACAATAATGCACATATGAAGTGTCCTAGGTGATAGGAAGGGTCATACATTGGAGAATACCAAGATTGCATCTTTTTGTATTTATTGAGCTACATGTTAATGGAATAATCATCACGTATAGTTATGATTCCTTCCCAATGCTTGTCTTAACAGTGGTATCAGAGCCACATTAACTCTAAGAATTATTCTATGGGTGTTTCTCTCCCTGAGTGTATAGAAACCCCTCCCTATCTTCTCATCTACCCTATGACACCCTGAATGATTCTTTTCCAGTCTTCTAGTCTACCTGAAACTCCCTCTTTGGTTGATTCCCAGCACACCTCTTCATGTATCGCTTCATTCTCTCCTCACACCATTGAATCCTACGCAAAAACCTAACTCTAAATCGTTGGATTCTCCCATTCCACGTTTCTCATGACTCTTTCATGCTCATACTCTTTTGTAACAATCTGAGTTTGAATGGTAACTCGCCTCACCTCACCTCACGTTGTCTGGTATCCTCACATTGCTAATACCCTCATCGTCGCTCAGATTGACACGAATAGTATGGTATGCCTCACGCTTTGGGTTATTGACTTATTGCAATTTTAATTGAATTTGTTGCATAGTAGCTGCTAGTCCTAAGTTTTGGCACTCTCCTAAAACGTTTTGGGTGCAGGTACCAACATTTTCTTGGTTTCATCTTCAGGTTATAAAGTTTTTAATCTAGAGAGAAGACTACTATTGGTACCTGTTGAGAGGTCTGATATCCCTTTAACTCAACAACAGGAACCAAACCCACCTAAGAGGCCCAATTAGACTCGTAAGCATTTGATGAGTGGTAAGGTTCTCCAGATTCATGATCTAGCTGGGTTTATCGATGGGATTTAATGGTGATTGAAATATATGTATTTTTTGTCAAGACTTCTCCTTTGGCTAGGATATTCTCTTTTTGGTTCTTTTCTAACGTTATAACAAAAAAGAAATATAAAACTCTAAATTAGATGACATAGAGAAGATAACTATGTGTTTTGGGGGAAGGTCGGGTTTAGGATAACCTTTATACCCTAGCATGCAAATGAATAATATCTAAACAAATTCAAACTGAAATTAATACCATTTTAATTAGTGGACATTCAACATTGTATGAGATAACAGTTACAGAAAATAAAACATATGTGTGACAAGAATCTAGTGCAAGAAAAGTAATTCCCAATGCTCTATTATCAATCATAGGTTAACACAATCGATTACTGGTCACCAATTAGAATAAAAGAATTGTTACAACATTATAATATAACTTTAAATACAGGTACAACAACTCTTACTCAACAAAGCAACAAATATCGAATCTGAAGATCGAGATAATCCTCCTCAGTCTAAACACATTCACGCCTTAGATGATAGAAGTATCTTTGGTTCCAAACATAACTTATTAATTAAAATAAACTTGCACATAAATAGTTCTATTAAAAAAATTTCAAAAAAGTCTTTCTCTCCAAAAACCATCGACCCCCTGGCCCTAGGTCGATCCTTGTATTTATAACAAAAAATAACTAAACTAAAAATGGCTAATAGAGTTGTGTTAAATTAAGAAAATGCCACATGGAAGATTTATCTATTTGTTCTCTTTTGCTCGTTTAGTGGTTTCACTATAGTGGATGGTTCTTCTCGTACTCTGACCACTTGACGAAGAGATCTTCGCATGTGTTTGCATATGGAAACCTGTGTTGATCCATCGAAGCGAAGAAGACCTCTTTTATCTCCACTTCCTGTTCATTATACCTGATTATCTTGACACTTAAGCATTGTAGGACTGTGATATCTTTGATCAGGTGTTCCATGAACTTATTTACTTGACCTGGAGTCATTCTTGAAAATTTTGAAATCTATGCTTCCCATGCCGAGTCTTGCTCTGTATTTCGCTTGACTATGTCATGCAAATCAGAGAAATCCTCCGGTGGACCAAACTATGGTAGGTTAATGTTTTTCATCTCTAGATTTATTTTCTCCCAACTTTACTCGTACTCTCCCCATCTTTCTTGTATATTCTGTTGAGGTTCTTGGACCATACTTACCCAATATTTAGCTTCTTTCCTGATTCGGGAGATGTTGTTATCCACCAACACTCAGATTCCATTCTCTTCTATGTCTTGACCTTTCTTCACTTTGTTGATGTAGTCGATCTACTCCAAGGCCTGATGTGCTTTCTCATACCATCTTTGTACGTCCTTACATGTTTCTAGTCCCATGAGGGTATCTTCTTGGAAATCAGCTATGTAAGCGGTGAAGAGATTCCTTTCACTTGTGAATTGCACATACATTTCTCAGAACTCACTCTTCATGTGTACTACTTCTTGTGTTTAATTCTGTTAATACTCTGCTTGATGGCACAGATGGTCCAACTCTTTCTTCATGGTGGATATATCCTTTTCACCAGTTCTTTCCCTGTCCAAAGTAGCATCGGTTATATCCATAATTGCTTTGATCAACTCATTCATCTTAGCATTTTAAGTATCAAACAACGTCTTCTCTGTGGTGATGAGAAGTGTGCATTTTCGATATCGAACAACTTCTTCATTATTCTCATCACAACCTTCATTTTTCTATCAGAAGCGATCGCTTGTATTTTGACAATTTCATCTACTGGTTCAGGAATCTGTTGATCTCCCCCGGTCAAAGTGTTGCCTCTGATTCCTACCATGTAGAAATTTTCTATGACCGGTTCTTGTAATTCCTTAGGAGGGGAGGTTTTTGTATGCTCTAGTGACTTGGCCTCCTGCTAGTCCTCATCGACTGATGGATTCTTTGTCCTAGCCGGGGAGATATGAAAATAATCAACCTTAGCTGGGGGGTTGGTCATTGAACTGTTGATTTCTGGTTGTTGTGTTTCCTCTTGGTCAGAAAATTTAGTGTCCAGAGTACTTCTAGCCTCATGGTCACCTTCCTGGGGATTTTGGATCAAAGCATCAGAAGCTGGAGCAGATGTTTCCCCTGGTTCTTCCTATTCTATGATTGGTACCGGTGTTATGCGTGAGACCTATGAAATTTCGTCATTGTCATATATGGTAATTAATTCTATGAGGACATTGGGCACACCCTTCCCTCTTGATGCTCTCGTTATCCTCCATTGAGATTTAGTGGTCACCGATGATCCTTCTTGTGGGAAAACAGAGTTGGGGTTTTCTTGATCAACGGTTTCCTCTGGGGGAGTTTTCTTGGAGTCATCTATCTCTTCTCCGTGATTGCTTGTGTCGGTCGGGGTAATCCTCAAGGTTTCTATCAAAGGGTTAAGTAGGGGATTTTATTTTGACCTTTTTATATCTCTTTGGGCTTCTTCTAGTAACAACATCCCCCTCCTTCTTGCCTCTACTGCTTATACTCCTATGTTTTTCATCTCTTACCCTGAGAGCTTCTTGATTTGTCTGCTCTATTTTCTCAACCTATTCATCCATGGTCATCACTTTGAATTTAGTCATATTCAGGTTATCCCTTCTCTGGAGTACTTCCTCCCAATCTTGGGAACCCTTAGTGAAGATTTCATCTTCAAAACTATCATGAGAATGCGGCCAATAGGAGGATACCTGCACCGCAGGTTGGGGAAATAAACCATTGGGATCATGCTTGCAAAAGAGGGTTGTGTGAAATCGATACTCGAGATGATTCAACCCTTCTTGTTTCTCATGTGCAGTGTCTCTAACCATATAAAATCCTATGTGGAAACCATATGGAATGAAATCTCTCTTCTTGTCTTTGACCAGGGAGGCGTTATAGCCTTGCAAGATAGTTTGGTAGCAGATCTCTCCCAATATGAGACAATCTGGGACATGAACAGGGAGTAGGTGGGGTGCGCCGGTAGCTCCGAACACTCTGATGTAGGTTCTATCTTCTTCAAAGTACCAGTGGCCTACCTTAGCTATCATATTCTTTTCGCCACTGAAAGATGAGGGCACTCCTTTCTAAAAATGATGAAGTATACCCTAGCTACGAACTCATCACATATCAAGGCATATGATATCTTGTATCTATTTTCCCATAATATTCTAAAATACACATGTACAAGTAATTCAAAAATATGCCAGCTTGAATTCATACCTGCAAAAATGTTCCTTGTGTAGATTACATCTAGCAAGTAGGATGCCATTTAGAAGGTCAGAACCTCTCCTTCCTTTGATGTCTGAGCCAGTGAAATATTAATAATTAGCTTCTTGGAGATAATGGATCCCCAATTGAAACTTCTCTCAGATATCACCACAGTGTATACCAAGGGCATCCACGCCTTTGAAAATTTGGAGCAATCCTTTTCTCTGTATATCCGACAAATCAATGACATTAGATACATGTAAGGCTCTCAAAGATTAACTGTGTTGTACCAGCTGATTCTCATGTTTGTGAATTTTTTTCCTCTTTCCACCACAAGGCTAGCAATCGAACTGTATCATGAAACTCATAAAACTTGACCATGAAGTCTGTGTTTATCCTTTCCTCCGGGTCTCTAAGTTTGTAATACTTTTGAACCTCCACTGGAAGGAAAACACCAACCCATCATCCTTCCTCGTTGTTGATAGTGAACTTCACCATGTCTGCATGGTCAATTATCCACCCCAAGGTTTCGATGCAGGGCAGAACTGAGGTCTAGCTAGCCACCCTATGAAAATTTGACCTTCTGATGTTTGGGAACATTTCATCATCCAATATTCGAACGTCTGGATTATTTTGAGGTGTGAAATCAAGGTAATCCCCTTAACTGATCTTGTTGTACAGGTCTCTCCAATGAGGGAGAACCACTTTAGACCATGTTCTTGCCTTTGTGTCACTGAACGTTGAAGGTTGGGTAAACTGCTTCTTGGTGGATGTGCAAATAACCTATTTTTTCTTTGAGACAAAATTAAGTTCCCTTGTAGTGCCTGGTGTGTACCCTTCACCAACCTATGGTTCTTTCAGTTTGGGCGCTATTAGTGAGTGCCCAGCTATTAGATTTCTTGGAGGATTTTTCCTTCAAGCAACCAGAGTGAGTGGCCAGGCTTTACAAGTACTATTGACGAAATTGTAAGTGTATAAATGATACAGACAATGCATACCTCTTCCTTGCACAAGATTAACCTTGTTTTACTGGTACTCATATTTAGAGATGAGGCTGTAAACTCTTTGACGTGCCCCCTCACTCCTTCGTCTACTCTGAGAGATAAGCAATTTGTGCATAGAATACCGCGTTCAAATATTTCCTTCTAAATTTAAACCGAGAGAATACTTACCTTATCGCATCAGTTCTTAAATTCAAGGGTGTAAAATACATTCTGTACAATCCATCATAGAATCTGAACCATACTTGGGATTAAATGCAACGCAGGCTGGTGGTGCATGACGGGTTATTTCGCAGTTCGTCAGTGGATTCAAACTTTTACTGTTTGGTCAGTGTGTGGGTTAATAATGTGGGTTTCACGAAACATTAATTGGCCTATCAAATCACAAAATTCGATCCTACTTCTGTTGACAGTGTCCCATCATACTATCTATCCTTCTCGTATTTTCAAAACTAGCATGATCGACGTCAGGGGACAATATCAAGGTATTCAAATGGTACCATAGTGCAGAGTGGCTAGGATTGCTGATGTAGAATGTAGAAGGTTCGATGAAAATCCCTGGCGTATGGTGACCTATCAGTCTGTCGATAGTAAATGAGTGAATTAGCATCGACACTTTTCTTAAAAATTGTTCACTAATACCTTAAGGATAAATATTCGATGTTGACCGAAAATTTCGTACAGTGCTGACATGGAAATGCTTACCTGGAGGTATGACTATGAAATGGGAACATAAAGATGATGCGGGGAAAGACTAAGTCGTATGGACTATTTATGTGGCAGAGAGATGTGGCGGTTGATTTTGACTTCTTCATGAGAAAACAGTTCCTCGGCATCGGTCATTTTATTTATACATGTGTCCCTAACTACCTTGCACTATGTTGTCAATGTTGAATATGTATCGGAGATCAACGAACTGCTAAATTTAATGTTTTCGCAATTTCGTTTCTCGAATTCTGCCGACACCAAAGATATACTGGCGATGGCGGTCGTTCCCGTTTGCGATTTACCTCTCGAATTTCTTCAATGCCAAAAACATATCAGTGATGTTAAAAGACTATATTATAGACCAAAATTCATCGATCGATGATCGTTGGAAAAAGTTTTAAATCGTGCACATTTTGGGCCTTTCACGCAATGTTACTTAGAAAATTTGAATCTATCAATAGTTTTAAACAAAACAAAATATGGTTGATGATAAGGCTCAAAAATAAAAAAAATCCATTCATTCATGACATAGACTCTGATTCAAAAAAAATGAAAAGTGGTACCCAAAAGAAATAAATTTCACAAATTCTTTTAGGGTGTGTTGACTACTCAACAATACCTCCACACATATATATCACATGGTCTACACCCCTAAATGGATATACATATTAATTCTATGAAGTTGCGATAGGAGATACCATGCTATGATAGGAGACATGACTTTTTGAATTTAGGGTGTATACATTCATTTGTTTCTTTCTCATTTAGTCAAATATCTTCATTCATTCATGGCCATTCACTGCTTTGTGTACTTTTTTGTGATTTCCCTTCAGTTGGAGTGATGTCAGTCCCTTCCTTTGTAAGGTTTCGAGTGTACTTTTCTTAAACCTAAGTGAGCAACCCTTCATTTCAATCATTTCTTGGTGAAGTGACAATAATTTTTTTACTAATGTAGCTTCATTATATTAACATGTCCGTGAAGGAAGAATACAATGCATTCTCTCATATGCATTGTCGGTGTGTTTTTGACAGGCAAGGAGAATGATAAAGAATGGTATAGGAAGATCAAGAGCACACTAATATTCAATGACCCATGGAAATTAATTTGTGAAGTAGTAGCAGTCCCATAGGACAAAAAAATCATTGAAGAAGAAGCCTCAGTATTAAAGACAAAGTGTAGCCTACCTCGTAGAAAACTAGTTATTCTGACCACAAACAAGGAACATGAAATAAGGGAAGACAAAGACCAGAAGGAATATGCAGTAATCTTCATGAAAATAAGTGAGGAGGTGAGCCATCATATTTATTCCATTGGTGATTCCTATGGTGCCTTGAAAATATTAAATGAATTTTATGACACACATTCTGAGCTTGAACTCATACAACTAATGTTGAAGCTCTTCAACCTAGAGTTGAAGAACGATGACCCTATGGATTTAGATTCAAAAATCACAACCATAATGCATGACATTGAAGCCACCAGATAAAATATTGATCTCCCTCTCATGACCTTCATTAAGTCCCTCTACCCTACATATTATCATTATCTTGAATCACTACGAGCAAGTGATCAAATGAAATCCATGGCATTTGAAAAGCTAGTGAAGAAAGTTGTAGATCGTGAGAAAGCCTTTGGAAAGAAGCTAGCTTCTTCAACTGGCGAAATTGTTTATCTTTCTCAGAAACACAGGAGTAAACAACATGATTCTTCCATATAATAAAGTAGCAGAAGAGGACATGGACATGGAAGAAAGAGTTTTAGAGGCAGGGGGGTAGACACAACCAAGGTGACAGATCCAATCTTCACTGTACCCGTTGCAAAAAGAATGGGTCACATGAAGTAGATAACTGTAGAATTCCATGGGACAAGATCAAATAAGACATAAATAATAAGAAAGAGGACAAAGGTAAATCTACAAAACTAGAAAAAGGTAATCCAGCTGAATATGCCCATTACATTTTACATTGTTTCTCACTACAATATATGAGTAACAAAATATTTATTGAATAATGCATATAGTCCTTAGAAAGATGCATGGCTTCTTGATGCAGGTGCAACCTCTCATATGAAAATTTGAAGATGTTTTTTTGAAGACTTCAATGACAATGTAGATGACATAGTGTATTTTGTAGACAAGTCCAACCTCAAACCCTCTGGAATGAGCACCATCATGCTTAAGTTTCCTGGAATCCCGTATTTTATTCTACACAATGTACTCTAAATTCCCTATATGAAAAGGAGCTTTCTATCCATTGTGCACATGATTCAAACAACAAGATCACTCTCTTCATATGATTGATGGTAAAGTAGAAATACAAAAATATTATGATAACATGCTTGTTATGACCAAAATGGAAGATGGAAGACTACTGAAACTGAATGTGACATCTTCCCATACACATAATGTTGTATACCTCTCTGATCAAAGTGAAGGTACAATTTCATATAGTCTTTTATGGCATGCTAGATTTGGTCATATCAATTATGAGAGTCTTCATCTATTGAGAAACAATGGTGTTTCTGGTCTACCTACTATTCCTAGAAAACTGAAACAACGTGATGCTTGTATCCTTGGAATGCATAGAAAACAACCATTCATGATTCTAATTCCATAACATGTAGAAAAATTGAATTGATTCATTCTGATATGTGCGTCCCTATGCTTGTTCCTTCTGCAAATGTAAACAAATATATAATTTCCTTTATTGATAATCACACAATGATGTGTTGGGTGTACTTGCTAAAAGATAAATCTCAAGCTTTTGAAACATTTAAAAATTTTCATGTATGGATTCAAAATGAAGCTTAGTCTCATATTTTCTCTCTTCGCACTGATAATGGAAGGGAATATGCATCTAATGAATTTTAAAGTTACCTTCGCCAACATGGGATAAAACATCAAACAACAGTTCCATACAATCCTCAACAAAATGATGTAGCTAAATGAATGAACAAGACACTCCTAAATATGGTTTGTTCCATGATGTTTTTCAATAATGTTAAATCGATGTTTTGGGATGATGCAATTCTAGGTGCAGTTTATGTCAAAAACAAGTTTCCATCTCATGATATAAAAAACAAGACTCCATATGAAATGTGGTATCGCCATATTCCTTCGGTGAGGTATCTTACGGTATTTGGTTCCACCTGTTATGCCTTGATTCCTAAGGAGAAAATAAGAAAGCTTGATGTAAGGAGTCAGCAGTGCATCTTCTTGGCGTACTCAAACACCACCAAGGGGTATCATATTTATGATGATACAAACAATAAATTCATCCTGTCCAAAGATGTGATCTTTCTTGAATCCACCAAGAAAGATCACATCTCTGGAAAGGATGAATTTCTTGAATCCACCAAGAAATACGAAACTGTTGAGAGGCAGCTTGATCATTTGCACAGATTCACTTGTGTAAAGACATATCATGAATTTTATGATGAGATTCCACATCTTTAAGGGGGGATCCCTATCTTGGGTCAATCTATAGAATATCCTTATGAAGCACCATCTTCCCCTCATGAAGAATTTCCTACCACATCATCAAAACTAGATGATGTGATCGAGAACATTGAAAAGATTAGGCTTGATGAGAACTCAAAACCATCTCAATTAGCTGAGAAACATGGAGCATCTCAGAAAGGTCCACAAAAATGGCTCACTAAAACACTTGAAAGTGTTCATCATGATGAGGTTGGAAAGACAAGAACCAAAATGTCCTCAAAACAAGATGGATGCAATCTAGATAATTCAAACTCAGGTGATGTAGATGATATGGATGTTTCATATGATCGTGAGTTGAATTTATCTACTAACCTTGAACCAACTTCCTTTAAATAATTTTCTTCTCATAATGAATGGAAATAAGACATACAGAAGGAATATGATTCTCTTATCAAGAATGGGACTTGGAGGTTGGTGGATCCTCCATATGGAACCAAACCAATTGGTTGCAAGTGGGTATTCAAGAACACATACAGATCAAATGGCTCACTTGAAAATCATAAATAAAGACTTGTGGAAAAAATATTTTCACAGAAAAAAGGTGTTTATTATGAGGAGATTTTTTCCCCCACAGAAAAATGGGCTACCTTTTGCACTCTATTTTCCATGGCAGCACAAAATGGATGGAAATTTCATCAAATGGATGTGAATATTGCCTTCTTGAATGGAGACCTGAAAGAGAATGTGTCCATGTCTCAACCAGAAGGATTTGTTGTGAAGGGACAAGAACATAAGGTATGCAAAATCATCAAATCCTTATATGGATTGAAACAAACATCGTGAGCATGGTATGCAAATTTAACCGAGCATCTTCTGAAATTAAATTTCAAGCATTTCAATCTTGATGATGCAACTTTGTTTTTCAAGGAAGTTGGAAAAATTGTTGTATATCTTGTAGTATATGTAGATGATCTATTCATAACATGAAACAATGAGAACTGCATTGCATTCATAAATAATGAGTTGAATAAAGAGGTTCGAGATGAGATATTTGGGACATCTTTACTATTGTTTGGGAATTGAAGTGATACAAAATCCAAAGTACATATTCATCCTCCAGAAGAAGTGCATTGGAGAACTGTTGAACAAGTTTGGCATGGCTGAGTGAAATCATGTATCTACTCCAATGGAACAAAATTCGAAACTAACATCAAAATAAGGGAATGCATTTGAGGATGCAACCAAGTATAGACAGATTGTGGGAAGTCTTATCTATCTTACTACCACCAGAATACACATTTCATTTGTTGTTGGGATCCTTTCTAGGTTCATACAAAATACTTGTGAAGGCCATTGGTCTACTGCAAAAAGAGTTATGAAATAATTGAAAGGAACTCAAGATTTTGGACTTAGGTACTCTAAGGTGGATGAATTCAACCTAATCGAATATTCTGATTCATACTTTGATGGGGATAAGGGAAATGGAGTATCAAATCCATGTTATCTCATGAGTCTTAGATCAACAATAGTCTCCTAGATATCGCACAAATAATAAGTTCCAACAGATTCCACAACAAAGGAAAAATATGTGGCAGTTGCAGAAGCGACACAGGAGATTGTGTGGCTCAGGAAAATACTTGAATATTTGCAGGAAAAAAAAGTGAATTCTACTCCTCTTCTAGTTCAAAATACTTCTGCAATCAAGTTGACCAAGAATCCTAGATTCCATGATCGAACCAAGAACATCAACACAAAGTATTTCCTTATTCGATATCATGTAGAGGCCAAGACTATTCACTTAAGACATTGTTCCACAAATAAGAAAATTGCAAACATCTTCACCAAAGTGCTTGGAAGAGAAAAAATTGAGAAGCTTAGAATGATGCTTGGACTCACACACACCCATTTATATTAAAGGGGGGAATGGTTGACACATAATCATTTTTGGTTTTATTACTTGTAACAATAATGTACATATGAAACCTCCTAGGTGATAGGAAGAATCATATGTTGGAGAATACCAACAGTTGCATATTTGTGTATTTATTGAGCTTCATGTTAATGGAATAATCATCCTATGGAGTTATGATTCCCACCCAATATGATCCATATGGATTTTGGTGGCCTCCTAGCTATTCCAACTGGCTCATTTTGGCAGTTTTCTAGTTTGGCAATTTTTTCCCTAGTTTTCAAGTCACTGAATTGCGGGGCCATTTTGAGGCCCTAAATAATGTTTTTTAGGGCTCTCCACAATCAGAATGACCATTGATAGATAGAAAAAAAATGTGTATTCCTCGGATAGACCTTTCCAACAGGTTATCATGCGATTAAAACGAAGATCGTATGCAAAAGTTATGACCACAGGAAGTTGATGTACTAACTTAGCCAAATGGGGCCCACATGACTTTTGGCGCTTCATCTCCTAGGGTTAGGTTTTTTAGATGTATAGGGTTTTTGAAATTCTTGTTTATTTTAAAAATTCCTTTAGAGCCTCATTGTAAGGATCTTCTTGCGAATGAGCTCAACCATCACATCTCTTCTCAGAGATAAGCCACCACCACTCTAACAAGCTTGTTTCCACTACATTTTACAGTTTCAACTTATTTCCTTATTGAATAGAAACCAATTTTATTGTATATCTGTTATTCTATGTTAAGAATATTTTGATAATAATTTGTATTCATTTAATTCTATAAATATATTTTGGATCAGTGGTATCAAAGCGACCTGCTCCTTGTCGTTCTTAATGCATGTCCCCAATGAGGTCAGGGTACAAAGAATTGGGTCTCGAGCTTGTTTCTCTTGAGGACAAAAGCTCTTGCACGCCCAAACGACCTCTCATGGAAGAAGAAAAGAAATATGATGGGACAGGAGATCCATTTAAAAATTTTCTCGAGGAATCCCTCACATAATAGAGGAACGAGATGATGGATAGTTTTGCGCAAATCCTTCGGCAACTACCAATAGGTGACACATCTTCCTCAAATGGAGGTGTCTCCCCCTTCAAGGTACAAATAAACTTCGATATTCCTATATTTGAAGGACAGATAGACGCAGATATGGTAGAAAAATGGTTGAATATACTAGAATGGTATTTCTCTGTCCATAACTTCTCGAATAGAGAAACAATTACTTTTGCGATCCTCAAAGTCATCCCCCATGTCAAATATTGGTGGGAAAATTTATATGAGAAAAAGGAAACAAAGGAGCCCTCATTATTTACAGTCACAGTCACCTGGTAGTCCTTCAGGGATTCTATTAAGGAACAATACTACCCTTTTGGAAGTTATGACGACCTGTACACAAAATGGACCATGCTGCGATAGGAAAGAGACCAAGCGGTGCCCGAGTTCAAAAATATCTTCCATACCTTGCGCACCAAATTGGGTATCAAATATTCTGAGCGACATCTAGTGCTCAAGTATCGCGACAATCTACGTAGATACATCCAGGCTGAAATGTATTTTCTAGACATCTCATCCTCTGGTGCGACCTATCGATATGCCGTCACAATCGAGTAGAATCTCAAACAAAAGACGCCGCAATTTGGGCCTAGGAACCCCTCACAAAAAAATCTAGGAAAGGGCGGCCCAACCCATAGAACAAAGGAAAAAGCAAAGAAGGACAACCTCAAGACAACCAATTCAGGCTGCAAGTAAAGAAGGACACCGGAAAGACAAATAAAGATACCAGGAAGTGTTGTGACTTCCATAAGAGCCCCTGGCATAACACTGTTGATTGCAGCTCGAAGTAGTCATTGGTGGATGAGGTGAAAGCCTCTAAATCAAATGCGAGTTTTGAATCTAATTCAGAACTAGAAAGGGGGAGATGAATGATAGAAACAGAACCCAGTGCTACCATTTCTACCACCAAGATCCATCCCGATGAACCAGATGAGCCAGAGGAAGGTGAGCACCTTTTTCATTCACAGATGTGGGTGAAGGGTACCCCGTTGCACCTTATCATTGATAGAGGTAGCTAGAAGAACCTCATATCAACATATAATTTCAAGAAACTCACCCTGCCGACAATGCCACACCCGCAAACCTACACCATCGGATGGCTCCGCCAAGGAAGCGAAATCTGTGTCAACCAACAATGTTGCCTATCATAAGACATCAAGCTCTTCAAAGAAGAGGTATTGTGTGATGTTGCCCCTCTCGAATTTTGTAATTTTCTTTTGGGCCAACCATATTTATGGAAACGTCATGGTGTATATGAGTCTAGGCCTCGTAGTGTTATTATTACTTTGAACAAGAAATTGTACACGATACCTGAGGAAGTCCCACCCAGTGTTATTTCCTTGATATCTACCAAGCAATGCAGAAAGGTCATCTCTCAGACAGTGAAGTTTTCCTTCTTCGTGATTCACTCTTAGAGTGAGCGAAATATCGCAGCCACATCTAAGGTCTTTGTAATATAACAGATATAAAATGTATGCAGAACATAAATAAAATGCTAGTAATGGCAGAATAACAACAATATAACTAGAACATTCACCACAATAACATTGAAATGACATAAGAATAACAAGATAAATAACACTTTGAATCTGAAAGCAATGTCCATGGGCCTCTTCGAGGGGGAAACCTCCAGTTGAGCATAGATCTATTACAATAATCTCCAAGCTAGTGTTCTCATACCCTCGACTCCTATTTATACTAAAAAGAAGCATCTAGAGGAAGATCCTTCTAGAAGAGGAAGCTTCTATTAGGTCTTCTTACATCCGCCTTATTCTATTTTATTGAAAGGCCTTATTAATATTGACCTTTATTACATTCAAATATATTGTTCTACCTATGTGTGGGTTAGGACCCTAACATGTCCGCCCCCTTAAAAACAACCTTGTCCTCAAGGCTTGACATGAGGAAATTGCTGCAGAATGGTAGCTGGTTCCCAAGTGGCGTCTGGCGGAGTTGTATCTTTCCACTGGACTAGCACTTCCTTGATGGTTCTT
Source organism: Picea engelmannii (assembly GCA_009831015.1). Taxonomy (NCBI): domain Eukaryota; kingdom Viridiplantae; phylum Streptophyta; class Pinopsida; order Pinales; family Pinaceae; genus Picea; species Picea engelmannii. The sequence goes on along the minus strand of ML801952.1, from coordinate 10,771 downwards.
TGATGTAGGCGATGCTCACGGTGGTCCAAAACTACTTCTGGTTGTAGCCAAATGGATCCTTCTTCAGCTAACTCTGGAAGGTTGGTTTGAATTTGGAACTTACCTCCAATCACCTTCTTTAAGAATGAAACATGAAAACAAGGATGTAGCTTTGAATGCTTGGGCAAAGCTAACTGATAGGCGACTTGTCTTACATGCTTGAGCATGATATAAGGACCATAAAATTTGGGCGCTAGCTTCTGACAATGCTCAGCCTTGAGGGAAGTTTTCTTGTAAGGTTGCAGTCGAAGAAACACCTGATCCCCTTCTACAAATTGATGTTCATAGCGACCTTGATATGCTTGTTGCTTCATGCGATTCTGTTCCATGACCAAATTCTCTTTGAGGGTATGGAGAATGGACTCTCGAGCTATAAGTGTTAGGTCAACCGCCTGGACCTTCAAGGCACCCGGTAAGTATGAGAGAACTGAAGGTGGCTTCTGTCCATATACCGCTTCAAAAGGAGTCATGCGTGTAGTTGTATGGTATGAAGTGTTGTACCACCATTCAGCTAGGGGTAACCATTGAGCCCACTGAATTTGATTTTCCGAGGCAAAACACCTCAAATATGTTTCCAAACACTTGTTGACAACTTCCATTTGGCCATCAGTCTAGGGATGATAAGCTGTGTTGAGATGCAATTCTGTGCCTTGTATCTTGAATAGTTCTTGCCAAAAATTGCTTGTGAAAGTTGGGTCGCGATAAAAAACAATAGAGTGTGGCATGCCATGAAGCTTGAAGACTTGATCAATGAAGATTTGACCCACCGTGGATACTGTAAACAGGTGTTGAAGGGCGCAAAAATGAGCATACTTGGAAAGGCGATCAAATACCACCATGATGATGGATTTATTTCCCGATTTGGGTAAGCCGGTAATAAAATCCATAGAGATATCCTTCCAAATAGAAGGTGGAATCGGGAGCGGTTGTAGTGTGCCTGATGATTTGACTATTTCTCCCTTGTTGCATTGACACACGTCACATTCAACTAAAAAATTACGAATGTCCTGTTTCATACCATCCCAGAAAAAAGGAACGTTTGACCCTGTCATAGGTTTTGGTGAACCTAGAGTGCCCTGCTGTGGGTGTAGCATGGAGCTTAGAAAGTACCTTGGATTTAATCTTTGATTGTTTAATTAAATAAAAATGGCCTTTGTATCGAAGTTCCTCATGGAGCCAGGAGTACCCTAGGGAAGCTGGAGCATTGGACTGCAATTGTTGGATCAACTACGAACTTTTGGGATCTTGTAGCCATTCCTAGCGAACGGCCTGGAGCCAATCTAGTACAATGAATGAAAGAGAAAAAAGGGATCCTTCATCTTCATATTTTTGGGAAAGTGCATCCACAACCACATTGTATTTTCCTTTCTTATAAATGATCTCATAATCATATCCAAAGAGTTTAGTCACCCATTTTTGTTATTCTGGGGAGGAAATGCGTTGTTCCAGAAAATACTTGAGGCTTTGATGGTCTGTCTTAATTTGGAACCCTTGCCCCAATAGATAAGGATGCCATAGATCCACGGCATGCAGAATAGCCAACATTTCCTTTTCATAGATGGATTTTCCTAGATTTCGTTCAGATAGTTTCTTGCTCGTAAAGGCTAAAGTTCGACCCTCTTGCATAAGGACAACACCAATTCCTTTCCCTGAGGCATCACATTCCAACACAAAGGTCTTTGTGAAATCGGAAAGGGCGAGGACTGGAATGGTGCACATGGCCATATTCAAGGTTTGAAAAGATTGACCAGTGGCTGGAGTCCAAGTGAAAGATTTCTTTTTTAGGAGAGAAGTGACAGGTGCTGCAATCTTCCCATAATTCTTAACAAACTTGCGATAATACCCTGTTAAGCCTAGAAATCCATGCAAGATCTTAAGAGTCTTTGGGTGAGGCTAGTATTGCATAGCTTCAATCTTTTTAGGATCCACCCTGACACCATCTTTGCCAACCAGATGACCCAAGTATTCTACTTCTGATGCGCCAAAAGCACATTTAGATATTTTCAGGAAAAGTTGGTGCTGAGAGAGTAGATGGAGAACTCGATCAACATGAGCAAGATGGTCTATCCAGGTTTTTCTATAGATGAGGATATCATGAAAGAAAAATAAGACAAAATGGTGGAGAAAAGGACAGAAGACATGCTTCATGAGGCTTTGGAAGGTGGAGGGGGCATTACACAAGCCAAAGGGCATGACCAAAAACTCATAGTGGCCCTCATGAGTTCTAAAGACAGTCTTGTGAATATCTTCCTCTTTCATATGTATCTGGTAGTAGCCCAAACGAAGATCCAATTTAGTGAAGAATTGGGCGCCACTCAATTCATCCAGGAGGTCATCAATGACAGGAATGGGGAACTTGTCTTTGATGGTAAGTTTGTTGAGGGCACAGAAGTCAGGACACATTCGCCAAGAACCTTATTTCTTTAGGACCATGACCATAGGAGACAAATAGGGGCTCGTACTAGGGCGGATAACACCTGCATTAAGGAGTTCCTAGACCATTTTCTCAATTTCATTTTTTTGGGAAAAGGGGTGACGATACAAACGAATATTGGGAGGAAGGCTTCCTAGTACAAGGGGAATGGAATGATCATGAAAACCACAGGAAGGAGGAAGGCCTTGGGGAGTGGAAAATACCAATTGATGTTTAGAAAGGATGTCTTGGAGGTCTTGCGGTATGGAGGGTGTCTCTGTTGCTTGTATGGCATGGAGTTGTGCGATAACACCAGAATGACCCTTTTTGAGCAGCTTTTCCATGCGATGGGAACTAATGATCTTAGGTGAACCAGCAGGGATGCCTTGTAACTTATATTGGTGGCCCTCCTGGTTGAATTGCATGGTTAAGTCTTTAAAATCCATGAGAATGGGACCTAAAGTCCTTAGCCAGTCAACACCCAACACAATGTCACAACCTCCCATGTCGATAGCAAACATATGGGATTTTAGGTGGTAGTCACCAATTTGGAGATGCACATTTTCACAGCGCCCTCCACATTTCATGGAACCACCATTGACAATCATGATTTGGAAATTATTGATGGCATGGATGTAGCAATGAGTTTCTTGGGCAATGCGGTGATGAATAAAATTATGGGTGTTGCCACTATCAACTAGAATGATGACCTTTTGATGCTTGGTGTAACCAATTAGCTTGAGGGTTTGGGGAGCGGAGAACCCAGTGAGAGCATTGAGGGAAATGACTAGTTCTACTACGGGAGGGTCTAAGGGAGGGGTTATGTCAGTGGATTCAGGTGATTCAGACATAGAGGGAGTTTCTTCATCTTCTTCCGAAATATCCTCGGAGATGGCCATAAAAATATTTTGTTCTTTACACTTGTGGCTCGAGAAATATTTGTCATCACATTTATAACAAAGGCCTTTGAGTTCGCGTTCAGCCATTTCAGCCCGGGTCAATTTTTTTGATCTTTAGTGGAGTAGAGGGAGTAGTGGGATTTACTGGTTTAGGGTGAGGGATGAAGGAGGGTTTGCGATTTTTAGAAGATACAACCTGTTGTGCTTCTTTAGATATTTTGGTAGCCTCCACCCAACTCTCAGGCCGAGCCATGAGGACATGGGCCCGAATTTCATCCTTGAGGCCACTGATAAAACACTCTCGGAAAAAGGCATCAGACATGCCCTCTGTTCTAAAAGCCAGGTGCTCAAAGGCATCTATAAAGTCTTCCATTGTTCCTAATTGTTTCAGCTTTGTCAAACGGCCCAAATGGTTGGTGTCAGTGTCAAAGCATTCATAAAGCTCTGGCATAAATTGTGTCCAAGCAATATACCCTTGATGAGAATTTTTTCTACATTGCCACCATTGCGAACGTTCTTGATCTAGATGGAGAACACCATACCAGAGTTTGGCCAAGTCATCTATAATGTTGTATAAAGAGAAGTAATGTTCCATTTGGGTTACCCAACCAGTGGGGTCCGAGCCATCAAATTTGGTCACATCCACTCGTGGAAGGCATAGGTCACGTTGAAAGTGATGGTTCTACAAGGTATGGGAATGAGAGGAATGGTCACCTTCAGTATGTAGGAGTGAGGAAGAGGAAGGGTTATCTGTAGGGATATGCAGTTTGGTGCAGAGTGTCGAAAAGACTGATTCAAGCTGGGTGGTGAGGTCTTGTTTGATTTCTCCCATTGAGGACTACATGGTTGTATTGATGGCAGCAACATTGGCACTGAGTTGTTTCACTTCTTGTTGGGTCTCAATGAGACTAGATTGCAAGGTGTTGAAGCGAGCTTCCAATTCTTGGCTATGAGTATGGGCCATGAGGATGGGGGAACTGAAAAGGGGCAGGTAGGGTAAAAGTGTTTTGTCAAAAAAATGATATGGATGAATTTGATAAGGGTAAAGAGATGAATCCAATGGAATAGGTCTAAAATAATGGTGAAAAAAATTCCATACTTTTTTTTTTTATGGAGTTATACTCCGGTCTGAAGAATACCATAGAGAGGAAATGCCTAAATGCTTAACCAGAAAGAAATGTGTATTTACTTGGCAACCCAAACACAGTTGCATGGTAATAGATCTTGTTTGTTTTAATTTGTTTATGTTTATGTCCCCAAGGGTTAGGTATTCAAGGGTTCTACAGACAAGGGTTTTCCCTGTGCTATAGCTCTCTGATATACGTGCGGGGTCCAAAAGTAGTACTCGGCCCAATATCTCAGGGCACTAACTAAGGAGGATAGATCATACCCTTATCCGTACTACCCGACTACCCAGGTACTAGAGAGTATCTTCCCAAGTGTTGTTCTCAGTGACACTATAGCAGTCAGACGACTGATCGATTTATCTAAAGAGGGCTTCAGGTAATCTAGGTTGATCCGTACACAAGGGATGCCTGATGCAATACCACTCAAAGGGGTACCAACAGGGGTTACATGGGTGGCCAATAGATGTGCGCTTAAGTACCACTTGTATTTCTTGCGTGTATGAATCCCTCAACCGCGGGTTTATGAGTGTAACGACAGATCTCTATGGCTTAAAGACGTCGGAATACGTCTCTACCCTGAAAAAATTTAACCCACACTTTCCGCTGAGGAAAGTGCTCTGATACCACTTGTAATATACCAGATATAAAATGTATGCAGAACAAAAATAAAATGCTAGTAATTGCAGAATAACAACAATATAACCAGAACATTCACCACAATAACACTGAAATGATATAAGAATAAAAATAGAAATAGCACTTTGAATCTGAAAGCAATGTTCATGGGCATCTTCAAGGGGGAAACCTCCAGTTGAGTAGAGCTCTATTAAAATAATCTCCAAGCTAGGGTTCTCATACCCTCGGCTCCTATTTATACTAAAAATAAGCATCTAGAGGAAGATCCTTCTAGAAGTGGAAGATTCTATTATGTCTTCTTACATCCGCCTTATTCTATTTTATTGAAAGGCCTTATTAATATTGACCTTTATTACATCTGAATATATTGTTCTCCCTATGTGTGGGTTAGGACCCTAACAGTCTTCATGGCCGACCTCTCCACATAGTAGAAGCAAGTGGATAAGGTCATGGAAGAATACTCAAATATCTTCTCCTCACCTACCGGGGTACCTTTGCACTGTCAGGTCAAGCACCCCATCAATCTGACCCCCAACACGCGAATACCCAATGGACCAGTCTACCACCACTCTTTGTCAGAGAATGAGGATATCAAGTGACAGATCCAAGAACTGATCCACAAGGGAAAAATTTGTCCCAACTCATCACCTTGCAGGAGCCCAATCCTATTGGTACAAAAGAAAGATGGAATCTGGTGACTCTGCATTGATTAGTGGGTCCTGAATAAAATCAAATTCAGAAACCGATACCCGATTCCCCAAATCAACGACCTCCTTGATCAGCGCACGGGGGCCAAATACTTCAGTAATATTGATCTAAAGTATGGCTACCACCAGGTCTTGATAGAACAAACAGATGTATGGAAGACTTCCTTCAAGTCAAAGGAAGGTCTTTTTTAATGGTTGGTCATGCCCTTTGGTTTGAAAAATGCTCCAACCACTTTCATGAGAATGATGGATGATATCATACAACCATTCACCAATACTTTTGTAGTGGTGTATCTGGATGACATCCTCATTTACATCAAGACTTGGGTAAAACACTTGCAACATATTCAACAGGCTCTGCACACCCTGTGGCAGTACCAACTCTATGCCAGCTTGGAAAAATGATCCTTCGACATGGGCAGCGTTGATTACCTGGGCTACATCATTGATCATCATGGCGTACATTTGGATCCATCCAAAATACAAGTCATTTGTGACTGGCCAGCCCCAACCACACTCATTGAGCTTCAAAGCTTCTTGGGCCTTACCAATTTATACCACAAGTTCATGTTGGGATTCTCCCATATTGCATGGGCCCTCAGCCAACTAACCAGGGATGGTGGTAAGGTAACATTGTGTGGGGCTGGTCCCAACAACAAGCGTTTGATGATTTGAAGTAGCACTTGTTCTCATCCCCAGTACTCTCACTACTGGACCTACATCAACCCTTTAAGATCAAGATAGATGCTTCAGACTATGATGTGGGAATGTTTCTCACTCAACATGACCACCTTGTGGCCTATAATAGTGAGACACTATCAGATGTTGTCTGTAAGTACCCTAATTATGAAAAATAAATGTACCCCATTGTGCAATCCTGCCTCCAGTGGAGACATTACATTCTTGGGAAGGAGATAGTCATCCATATTGATCATAAGCCACTGTAGTTCATGTAGACATGAGGAAAATTGCATAATGACTGCCATTAGAAGTGGTCCATGTACTTACAAAAATTACACCTCAACATCAAGTATAAAATGTGAAGCACCCACCGCATCACTGATTTCCTCAACAGACCTCCAGTCGCAGCACTCACCATGGTTCTAGACTCTTGTGGCCATGAGACCTTTGGATGGCCCCAACTCTATGAGACAGACCCAGACTTCACCACCACCTACCAAATGTTGGGCACAAACACAATTGTTGCTAATTTCCATCTTTAGGATGGGTTGTTGTGTCGTATGGGCCATATCTGCGTTCCATCAAGCGAGCGAGCGAAGTTGATCTGGGAAGCCCACTATAGTCGGGTGACAAGACACTTCAGAATTCAAAATATAGTGGCAATGTTGCAAAAACATTTTTACTGGCCGAAACTTCGACTTGAGGTCAACAAGTATATCAGGTCATGCACTTCCTACATGATTTCCAAATCGACCACTAAGAAAGAGGGCCTGTACACCCCTCTGCCTACTCCTGACAGGCCATGGGAATCCATATCAATGGACTACATGTCGGGCTTCTCATCCACCAAGCACGACAATGACTATGTTTTTGTGGTTGTGGATCACTTTTATAAGATGGTGATTCTAGTCGCCTGTAAGAAGAGCGTCACAATAGAGGCCACTGCCAAGATCTTCTTTGAATGAGTCTAGGTATATTTTGGAATCCCACAAACCATTGTCTCAGATCAGAACATTTGATTTCTCATCACATTCTATTCAAGCCTCCTGTCACTGTTGGACACCAAGCTCACCAAATCCACGGCCTTCCACCCCCAGATAAATGGCCAAACCAAGGTCATAAATTGAATGATCCTGCATATTTTGCGCATGTATAATTCCAAGAACCCTCACACATGGGATGAGAGTCTCCCCTATGTTCAACATAGCTACAACTGAGCCCTGCATAGCTCAACCGGCCACAACCCCTTTCAATTGGGGTTGGGATTCCAACCATTGGGTCCCGTATATGTTGCATTACCCATTTCGATCACTTAGACCAAATCATCTCCTAATCCAACTGAAGTTGACAAAGCCACTTGATTCATTGAGCGGATCTAGCACATCCGCCAACAGGTTTAGAATATGCTACAGAAGTCCAATGACAAGTACAAGAAACGCCATGATCAACACCCGGTGCCACATAAGTTTCAGGTGGGCAACAAAGTTTGGTTGCACTTGCAGAAAGAGCACCTTATAGGACCCCATTGTAAGATTTTCCCACTCCATTATGGGTTGTATACCATCACCAAGGTTGTGGGTGATAATGATTTCTAGCTCAACATTCCTCCTTTCCTTGGCTTGCACCCAATATTCAACATGAATATCCTTCGATCATATTTCCCACCATTATTAGACACCTCAGAGATAGTATAAAAATTGACACCAACAGAGCCCAAACCTAACTACATACAACATGCATCCAATGATCAGATTGTGAACAAACAGATCAAGGGCACTCGCTAGCAAATGATCCAACTTTATCAAGTTATCAAAGTAGGGCAGCTCTTGCACCAAGGCAAGTGGCTCACTCAAGACCAAATTTAGAAGAACTTTCCTCATCTGATGGGGGAAATAAATGCAATGATAACATTTCTTCCTAAGGGGGAGGATTGATCTAGATGGATTTTGATGGACTTCCATCTATTCCAACTGGCTCATTTTGGCAGTTTTTCCCTAGTTTTTGGGTCCCTGACTTGCAGGGATGTTTTGAGGCCCTAAACAATGTTTTTTAGGGCTCGCCACAGTCAGAATGACCTTTGATAGATAGCAACAAAATGTGTAGTCCTCGTATAGATGTTTCCAATGGGCTATCATGCGCCTAAAATGGAGATCGTATGCAAAAGTTATAACCCTAGGAAGTTGATGTACTAACTTACCCAAACGGGGCCCACATGACTTTTGGTGCTTCCTCTCCTAGGGATAGGTTTTTTGGATGTCTAGGGTTTTTTACAATTCAAATGAGGAAACCGATGTGAACTAGGGTGGGTTTGTGAATATGTTTTCTATGTTATCCATAACCTTATCCACCAAAGATAATTATAGCACAGTCTCATCACATGTCAAAATTACAAGGGACTATCTATGGAAGAGGCACCTCATCTCTAGAAGTGAAATGGGAAATTTTGGAGATGAGGATGTGCAGTTTTGTGTATGGATATTGGAGTCTCAATTAGGGAATACGATGATAAAATTCCATAGTGGGACAAAATACTAGCACGCCACATACCTCTCATATGTCCTCCCACAACCCTAAACCGAGAAAAGAAACTTCATAACAAGGAGATCCAATGGTTTGCCAAGATTGTTGAAATATTTTTAACATGGTTATACTTCAGGGATGACTAATGTTTCATCTAGATAGAAGGTGATGTCCTCAAAATAAGGGTCTCTCTTGAAAGACTTCTTGACAAGAAATTAGATAGATAGCTTCTCGATTTTGGAGAAGATGAACAAGGTGCTAAAATTTATGGGAAATAGAGGAATTCATTCATTAAACTATGACCTCATCTTGGAAATATCAGAAAATATATCTTAGAGTTATTTGATAATGGAGAAGACCATCTACCCCTAGACTGACAATTTGAGGTCAATAAAGTGTATTTCACACTTTGGAAAATTTCGATCCTAGGAATTATGGATATGCATTCTTCAATACAAGCATAATCACTTACAGGCACAAAGTCTTATAGAAGGCATTCATTTTTTCAACCAGCACCATGTTTTGATTAGGACATTACCATCACTTTCAACCTAGGTCCATAGCATGAGTATGCTCGATACTTTTCATATAAAGATATGCTTTTCAAAGGACCTAACAACTTCCATAGAAGATACCAAATATTGACTAGCAACTTTGTTGATAATTTGCATAAGTATGAGAATTCTGGAAAGAGTGTAACAAATCTCAGCATGAGTTGCAAGAAGCTGAGAGACAATGTTTTCCATGAGGTAGAGGTGCATCGCGAGTATTTTTTTAATCATTTGAAGCTTGTGGTTCTAGTCTTTCTTGTATTGGACTACACAATTCTACTAGATGATGAAAAAACACAATGATCCTGACAAATGACTTAGGGGAGCTTTTGAAAGTAATATCCTTGCTTTGAGGACAAATAATTTTTGAAGAGGCAAATAAGATAGGGCTAATAAAATATAATAGTAAACATTTATAAATAATTAATAAATAAATAAACATAAATACACACCTCTTCCTAAAGAGGCAAAGATGCATCTCATAGACTATATTTATAATCAGATCCCATTCTTTGTAAATATCAATCATTCATTCTATCAATCAAACATTTTATTTAATCTCATATATTGGGTAAATTATCAAACGTTTCTTCTACCCTCATTACCAACAAATATTTCAAGGAAGACAAGAAGATCGATATCATCATTATCAACGAAGAAGATGGAATACTTATCAATATTCATGGAACACAATATCACAGAACCACTCTTCAACAAGATATTATCAAAGACCAACAAATACTACAAATTTGAAAATATGCAACAAAAAAACATTGAATAAAAGGAAATAATGATTATGCAACAACCAACCATCAATTATTAAGATCAACAAGAATTGATTTTGGATGGACGGATCATCATCAATGGAAAGAAGAAAGCAATAACACAAGAAACTCATATTACTTGATTTCATCACATGTAAATCCTTTAATAGAAATCTTTTTGGAGGGTACTATGATACGATCCCAAGGGGGGAATATATGGGACTTTGAAACCAAATGTTATGAAAAAAATGCTTAATATATCATAATAAACCAGAATTACACACTGTGTACTGTTGGTCACTATAATTGCTTAATTAATTTCAAACAACCAAGTGAAACATAAATTATCAACCCAGGGAAGTCTTTTGTTTCAAAGATAGCTGCGCACTATATATGATCAATTCCAAAAGCACTTAGTGTTGTAGTAAGGAAAT
>ML801951.1:489993-518773 GCA_009831015.1 Picea engelmannii | reverse complement strand
TTTTTTAGACCGAAAGGAAGTTTCCGATAGGCAAAAGTGCCCCAAGGACAAATAAAAGAGGTTTTGTGTTGATCCTCGGGAACAATATTGATTTGATTATATCCGGAGAAACCATCCATCAGAGAGAAGATTTCACTTCCAGCGCAATTGTCGACATTCTGGTCGATGAAGGGGGTAGGAAAGTTGTCTTCAGGACATGCTTTGTTAATATTCCTATAATAAATGCACACATGGATTGTGCTTTGTTTCTTGTCAATTGGGACAAGATTGGAAAGCCAGTTAGTGAGAGCCATCGGTTAAATAAAGCCATCTTTGAGAAGTTTCTTGACTTCAAGCTTGATAGTGGCCGCTTTATGTGGGTGGACCAGATGAAGGCATTGCCGGACGAGTTTAGCATCTGGGTATGTCTTGATCTCATGTATCACAATGTCAGGGTCAATACCTAACATTTCTTCATAGCTCCAGGTGAAGACATCACAAAATTCTTTGAAAAGTGACTTGTAGGTGACAATTTTGTCAGGGGAACACGAAGCTCCGATATGCACATTTTCGACAATTCCAGGTTTTATGGATATGTTGAGGGGAATGGTGGGTGAGATATTGCTTAAGTTCCCTTCGAAAAACACATCATGTGTAGACTCAGGAACGGTGGAAATGACGACAATGATTGATGGGGTCGAGATCCGTTGGTAGCTCTCGATGGTGTGTTGTTCCAGGAAGAGGATGGAACGATGATGTCCATCGTCCTAGGGGGTGTCTTACATAACATACATAATCATCTCATCCGTGGGAAAAATGACACGAAATGGATCTGGAGATAAATCACCAAGAGAGGGAGCAGAAGGAGTTGCCGATTGAATGGCCTGATAGGCGGATTCGACCAGACTCAAAGGAATTTCATCACCGTAACGAAGATGATCGCTGGGGTTGGGTACCATCCATGGGTCGTGAGACACAAGGGTTCCATGAATAGAGTTGGAAATCATGTTGATCGAAGTGACAGAAGGATGTGAAACATCGGGTGGTGGGATGGGGAAGGTACCCATTAACGAGGCATCTTTAAGAAGACCCACACCGACGTTCTCGTATCCAGGGGGGTTTTGGCAATGAACGGTATGTTGCCGGTAAGCGCATCCGAGTTAAAGAAGGCTAATTGGTCGACGATAATTACCTTTCCTTGATGAGGGAAACGCATGACACGGAAAAGAGTCAACACAACTGCACGCATGGAATCAATCCAGCTACGCCCAAGTAGAAGGTTCTAATCGAGAGGAGTGTCAAAGACTTCCACTTCCACTTTGACCATTTTTCCTTCTAACGTAATCAGCAACGAGGGGAGGACACCGTAAGGCTTAAAAATGGAGCCATTAAAGGCTTCGAGTGTGTTGTGGGATTCAATCAAAGGAGGAGAGCTGATGGCTTTCCAGTAGGTAATAGACATGACACACGTTGAGGAACCCTCGTCGATAACAGTTCTACAAATGTCTTTGTCGGAGACAATAACTTGCATTTGGAATGCGAGTTGAGGGGGTAACCTTGGAATGTGATCTTCCAAGTCAAAAATTATTAAATTTTTATCCGTAGGGTTCGTTCCACTGATAGCTTTCAATAGTGCCTTCCGTTGTATAGGAGAAATTTGAAGGACTTCGAGGGCTGACATCGTGGATGGTGCTTGGGCCAGATCTTCAACAATAATGTAGTTCTGGGCAGCACGTGCATGAGGATTGAAAGCCGATTTCCGAATGATGCCCTTTGGAGGAGGGCGAAGGACTGTGTCGAGGCTCGGTCGTTCGAGATGAAGAGGACCGTTGGTAGGTGGAGTCGTGGGAGATGGTTGGACCAATGAAGGAGGTATAGTATGAACCTTCTCTTTAGAGGAGGAATAATCTTTGGCTCAAGTGGTAAGTGTGATGTCATTTTTCTTTGAATCTCCTGTACACATTAAGACATAGGATGTATTGGAGGGGGAGGGTTGGTCGTGAATGACCAATTGGGCTTGTTGTTGAGAAGGGAAGAATTGTGACAATACAGCCGTAGTGGGTGGTTTCGTGGTCTCTTGAAGGAACTTAGTAACCTCGGCTCGTCGTGGACAATCCTTAGTGTAGTGATCATCACCACAAATAAGACAAGGGTATCGGGGTTTGCGCTTATCCCTATCATCAACAGGTGGTGTTTTGGTTCTCTTTGCTTGCGAATTATTTTTGTCCTCCTTATTCTTACCCTTTCCTTTTTTGGATTTGTTTTTACCAACGGGGGTAGATTGAACAACATTTACCTCAGAAGTCTTGCCGGTGGGAGGGGTAGGAGATAGAGCATTTTGAACATTAGAAGAAATGGGTTTGGGGTTGTTGCTAGAGGTTTGGACGGAATGCGGTTGGGCATGGAAAGTGCCAATCACAGTGTCAACCGCATGACAAGAAGTAGGAGTAGTTGAAGTGGCGGAAGTAGAAGGATGAGGTGCATCTGGGAGTAAGTTGTAAAGAGTACCCATTTGTGAGTAAACGAGGTCAAGGTATTGAGCATGACTAATGGTCTGCTCTTCCGTGACAACTCCACCCATGGTGATGTCACAACCGATGTCGTTCACAAATGATTTCATGAACCACTCTGCCAACAACTGATTGATAAGTTCGAGTTTGATGAGACGTCGTCTCCATTTCCATTCATGAATGTGATCAGAGATATGAGTGGCTTTGGTTTGTTTGAAAGAGCTCAAAATATCGGTCCTCGTTTCATAGCAGATTGGTAACTGGTAGTGGGTGAGGAAATCCATAGCGAGGGTGTTGAAGTCAGTGAAGAAACCTCGTGGTAATTCTATATACCACTTCATGGAGGAGCCCGTGAGGGTTCGTTGAAGAAGGCGTAAATGAATAGAGTCATCCATCAAGGAGTTGGATGAGCACCAAAGGTGAAAATTCATTACGTGATTGTTTAGGTCCTCTCCCGATTTTCCATCGAATTTAGGGATGTCAGATGGTAGTTTGGCCAGTATAGCAGGCCATTGGGGAGAGTGATGGATCGGATCATTTAAAATCCTTGACAGATCCGGGAGTTCCAGGGTGGCTAAGAAAGGTAACTGTCTATTCACATGCGGGTACTGGTGAATTTGGGGAGGGAGTCCCGTTGGAAAACTAGTGGGACCATAAGCAGTTTTCATATAATGCGAAGATCCAGGCAGATTTGATAGTGGTTGTGGAGGCAAGTAACTCATAGGGTTGTACCCTTGAATGGGGGCATGGGGTTGAGCATTCGAGCCCCAAATAGGATTAGACGTACCTGGATAGGGTTGGCCGGTACTAGGGGGTATGACGGAGCTAGCCGAAAGTTGTTTTCCCCCAGTCAAATGAGGGTTATGTTGTATAAGATGATTCCAATACCAAGCCAAAGATGGAGGTATGTTTTGTCCATAGGGTGGGGTTGGTGGGGGTTGTGTTTTGATTGGGATTTTTCCTGCAAGGGGGGGTTGAGTTGGGCCTCCTTGGTGAAATTGTCCATCAACAAGAATCTGGTAATTTGGTGTGAATGACGGAATGGTGCCACTAAGATCAGTGCTTTCGATAGAGGATGGAATAGGTCCTCTGAAAGGAGGCAGGGGAAGTGTTGGAATGAATCCGGAAGGAGAGTGCCCAGAAGGAGTGGGACCACTAGGAGTTTTGGATGTGATTTGCGTAGGAGCGAGAATAGAGGCATTCAACGCACGGTATCTGGGTGGAAGTGTCGGGGTGACTCTGGGTGAAAGTGGTGTGCCAATGGGGGTTTGGCTAGCCGCGGTAACCCCGGTGTGAAGACTTGTAGTATCTGTGTAATGGACCATTTGTAAAGGGAGAGTCAAGATGTGGTCAACTCACAAAGCTTCTGTACCAGGAAAATAATAAGTAGTAGTAAAAGGTACATTTGGATCAGACGTTTCGGGTAGTGCTGGTGAGACGGTGATATCAACGCCTGCTCCTGAGCCAAAGTGATCCCGTCTAAAAACGCCAGTAGTCCAAAAAGGAGCTTGACCCTCAGGTCCTGGGAAAGGTCCATTCGGTGATCCAGAAGACAAAACAACCAAGTCTCTGGAGGAATTCACTCGCATAATACGTCTCTTAGAGTCGGGATGAAGTCGAAATTCCTCTCGAGAATTGGTAATTCAGAACCGTTCTAGAGAGTCATTTCTTTCCACTTGTGGAGTGGTAATGTCTTGGAATTCACTCTGTTGAGGAGAGCCTTTCGGTGAGTTAGTAGGCAAGGGTTGAGAACCTTCCATATTTTCTGGGGGTAAGCCTTGCATTCTACGTAAATGACGTGGAGGGTCAATTGTGATCGAGTTAATAACTTACGAAGAAAATCCTATGGTCAACTTGGGTAAACAAACAACATGCGCTAATAAAAAATCTAGAAAGCAAAACCAAGCAAACAAGACCTTGTAATTTCGAAGTCACTAGCTAGTGATGAAATCCAACGTCGCAACGACGAGACAAGAAGGGGCTGGGCTAGGGTGGAAAAGTTGCATTGACGACCTGCTTAACGGACTTACACCCTGGTGCAAGCTCCCACACATAATCGTGGGTATACCCTCCAAGAAGCTCGAGTGAGTTTGGCCAACATTGATTCCAGGTACCGTGAAGACTTGCCCCTTCACAGTCACCTTGTGTAAGACCCTAAGAAGATAGGCCACTAAGGTTACCACCAACAACAATAAATCCTGGGGGGACAGTCGACAGTCTGATCCACACACAAGGGCAGGGTATCTAGCCAGAAATTAGCTTGAGATGCTTCTACTCATCATTGTGGATATACCTTCAAGTGACCCCCATAATAAGTGCAATCTCTACACCGATATCAACAAAGCAGGGTGAGTAACTCTGTCAATATCAATGCGACCTCAGGTTTGACCCTTGTGTGAGAAGGGCTTCCCAGGAAAAAAATTTGCAAATGGAATTTGACACTCCTTACTACAAGATGCTATTGTGTGTTTTGTGCTTTGGAGAGTGTATCTCTCTGCTTATTCCAAAGCTCTAGCCTAGATAATGTTGGTGTAATAGAGTCCTAGAAAAGAGTTACTAGTTAAATTTTAAAAATTGCGTAATATTATTAAAGGTTGTTGTTACTCAAAGGAGACGGAAATGAGACCGATGTTGTGTGAGACTCTGACCCAACAATGCATAGATGGGAATGAAAGATGCCAATTTTCTGTTCGATGAATCCTATTTATAGGAGGGAGAGAGGAGTTTTCGAGAACAACTTGAACTACGATATACGATCTTCTTTGAAATGTAATATCAATGAATCATGACCAATGCCAATTCTCTATTTGTTCTATTTCAACAATTGAATGCCAATATTTTCCAAAATAAAAAAATTCCTTTAAAAAAATGTTTTTTAATTTTCAATAGAAACCACACAATAGTGGTGTAACTAAGAAAAACCAACAACTAATGAAAAACAATATACAACAAAACCCAAACCAATCTTTCAATGAAGAAAAAAATAACAAGTATACAAGCTTAGTCTTTTCAAATGCATGAGGGAAACAATTTTCCAAGTAATGAGCAATTGAGAAAGATGATTAATATCAACTTTTAAACTGATCACCGGCTCCCAACCAAACAAGAACTCGAAATTTAGGACCATAGATTATATCCTTGTTAAGACAAGGTCAAGAGGTAACAATTGAAAAAAAATGAACAAGAAGAGCTTTCGATTTCCAAAGACTAGTCATTCACAAAATTCGAAGTCAAGAAACAATCAATCATTGGCAAAAGAAGTTCTTTTCAGACACACATACAAATCTGGGCATCTGATCATACAAAAAACCTTAATCCCAAAATTTTACAAATGGGTTCGCAGGCAAGCAGCGGTTTACAATGCGAGAATGAAGCATTCTCGCAGGCTGGTCACAAGCAGAGTACGAGAGGTTCACACTGGACTGAAAAGAAGGGTGAAAACTCTAGGGGTTCTCATAGGCTACAGAGGGGTTCAGTGCGAGAATGCCTGGAACTAAGCAAAATTTGGAAAAAAGACAAAATTTTTTAAGGAACCTCTGGACCCAGAGAGTCTGTCAGGGTCTCCTCAAGACTCAGAGATAGATAGAAATGAAAAAATGGTAAGGTAAGAGAAAATGGCCAAGGAAAAACATCAAAAACCACTAAAAAATGGGTTGCATCCCCAGTGGAGTCACCAATTTTGTTATGGACTAATCGGTAGGTGCAAACACTAACAGATCTCCCTAGATCCACCTAGATCTAGAACAAAATAGGACAAGACACGACTCTTTCCCTAAGTTGTAATCATTGAATTTGCTAATAGGGAGGAATAAGTGACATACCTTTATATCGCTTCCTTAGGTCTCTGTGGTTCCCACTTCGCTCCGACGCTCTCGTGAGGTCAATTCCAAGACAACACAAACCAACCAAAGTGAAGATAAAAAAATGTATTCAACATCAACTTATGCATATGATCAAGGAATTACACAATAAAGTAAGAGTGACTTTATGGGAAAGGGACATGTCGCTGTATCATATTAATTGAAAGTAGAAGATACAACCTGATCGCCTTGATGTTGCAAGATTCCTTTTTGTGACCCTTGGTTCCAACACACACACTTTCTCTTCACTTGCATGAAGAAGATCCAATTCCTCTTGATAAACCAACTAGAGTCTTCAAGCTTCTGTCCAAGAAGGGTTCTTCACACAATTCTTTCACCAATTCTTCATTCAATCTTGCTTAACCTTTTCCATGAGAAACATTTCAATATATAGGAGAAGGAGAGATGGTTACATGGATGAGGATGATCCCATCAAATTTGATAAGTCAGTAAAATGATAACCATACGAATGCCAACTCATTTTCTAGAAGATTCCCTTCTAGAACACTCGAGACCTCTTCTCATTTCCAAACTGAAAAACAGGTTTGCACCCTGTGGATGGAGCAAGCTATGAGAAGTTATCACCCTAAGTGTGGATGGCTTGCGAGAATGAGGGATTCTCACACCCTAGGCCATAGGCAGCCTGCGAACTCACTTTAAAAATATGTTTTTGGAAGGAGACAAGAGCCACTTTTCTCAAGCAAAAAGTCTTTGTTGGGAGCCTAAATACACCATTGTTAAGACATCACCAGAGTGACCAAAATCATGTGTAACAGAGGAGGAGAGTGATCTCCATCCCTGAATCTTGCTGAACAAAAGGAAGAATTCTATATGTAATGGTTAAGACTGATTATGACATGAAGATCCTCTAGAATTCCGAACTAGAATACTTAATAATTAACATAATTTGAAATTGTATTTGGGCTTTAAGAGAATAGTCCAAATGTTTTTAGACATTAAAAACTATTATACGTAAGGTAAAGTGGTTGATTAAATGTTGATCCTGAATGTGGTAAAGGAAGTGTCAGGGAACTTCTAGAAGCCCAATGGGTCAGATTGACATCCAGTGGTGGATGGTATCTATATAGATATAGTTGGACTCTAGTAAAGGGAATCTAGAAAATGATTCCCTTAATTAGAAGGTTTGTTGATCAAGACCATTTGGAAGCTAGATTGGTTGTTTTATTACCTTGGGCACGGTTATAATTTCCTAGACTATATTTATGATTGGGAGATGTTTTCATGAAAGTTGAGGAAAGAGTGTTTTCTTGCTAGCTATTATCGCATAGAAAGGGAAACATAGTTATGACTATGTTTGTTAAACTTCTAGGTGGATATCATGTGAATGACTGCAAGATCTCAAATGAGGGGGAGGCTCGATGTTGAGTGTCCCTATGAGGCTTGTCATAAGAATAGAAGCAATATCCTTGGAGGAGGATCCACAAGTCTGATATGTCCATGTGCATGTAGGACATGGAAAAGGTGCAATCAATGAGCTTGCATGATGAATGTCTAGATAGGTTTTTATGTGTTTGAATGCATGGGTTAATGCACTATAAGGATTATTGATATGAAGGCTGATATTAATACCAATTAGGTATGAAAGATATTAAATGTGAAAGTGATGCACATGTATGATGTAAGAGTATAGGTGTACTAAAGGCACAATATGACTGCCTTGATGAGTGATATGTAAGGAAATAATTGCACTTTCCAAGATTAAGTGAATACCATGGATGCATGGTTGAATCCATTCTGAAGAGTCATGAGAGTTTTTTTTTTAATGATAGCTTAAAGGGAATGTGCTCCATTCCCTCAGGAAAGACTAGTATAAACAGATGAAAGAGTGAATGAGAAAGGATTGTTTGTTGTCATGATAAGAGGAAAATTATTTTTCCTTTGAGGGTCACATGAGAATGATTATGAACAATCATGAGTTGACTTATTTTAAAATAGAGATGTATGTGGGCTATGAAATATACCTATGGAAGGTACACACAAGCTTATGATTATGCATATGGTAAAGTATGTCATGGCTGTAAGTTAACAAAACAAAGAATATGTGTAGATACATAATATGGATTCATAACATAGATGCATGTTTATATTCCCTATGGAATATTTGGTAAACAATTGAAGATAACTTAAGGTTGAGACCATCACAGATAGTGATGGATATGCAATAAGGAAGTTGCATGCTGAAGGAGTTCCTTGTGGAGGAACTGTGTGAAGATTCTATTAGGAGAATAAAGTCACAACCTTAATGACTGTTGAGAATTGAGCAATGGGATGCAAGCCTATATATATATATATATATATATATATATATATATATCCTAGATTACATTTTAAAACATCATGCATGAATGAAAGACTAACAAATGAATGTTGACCATTCTGATAACTAAATGGTATAGTGTAGAATGCACAGGTTCATGATTCATTATGAACAAAAAGTTTTCTATTGAAGCATGTTGATGTATCCAAAAGGTTAGGGTGAGCCTAACCAAGGATGCTCAAGGAAAAGAGCAGGAAGATCCCAACAGGGAGTAAATTGCAAAGAAAAGAAAGGGAAAAGGGGAAATACTTTTCTCACTTAAAAAAAAAAAAACTCTGAATTTCTTACAGAGTTGTAGGTCTTAAAAGAGCAGTTGTGGAAACAAGTACAACTGGTAAAAGGAAAATATACCCCTAAGTATGGTTAAATGAATAGGTGTGGATGAGTCATGTTAAGTAAATCCAGTAAGGACTTGGAGTAACTCAGATGGACTAAAAGTCCCAGATTGTGTAGAAGGAGTTGGAAGGGGGGGAGAGCCCTTAACTCCTTTCTGGTTGTATATTATATTTTCTTTGGAATGAGAAACTGTTGTGCTGATAAAAGGAAATGTTTTGACTCCATAGTGATGATGGTTGTATGACTGTAGAAAAAATTGAGAATTGTCTGTGTTGCACTCATGAAACCTTAAAGATAATGGGATGAAGTGCTTATCTAAAAATGTTTTATTGACTAGAATGCTATAATACATGCATTTTTATTTTACATAAAAACTAATATATTTATGATGTATGGCATGTGTAGAAAGGAATTGGAGCTATTGAGAAAGACAATTTCCAATTATGGGCAACCCCAAGCAGAGGATGACTATGAGAAAGTTGTTTTTAAAAAGATTGTTGAAGGGACTTTAAAAGTCCCCATAAAGCACCATTGATGAGGTAATATCAAAGAGGGTGCCATCATCCAGAGTAGGTATAAAAATTTCCATACCTTTGTGTCATAAGGAATGAGGAAATTTGGTAAGAATCCCTTCTGAAAAGATTTCATTATCTTAAATATATGCAGATAATTGTGAGTGGTTGTTGTATGCTATTGCTACCCAAGCGGGGTAATATTCAGGAAAGAAGAATCTGAACAATAGAGAGAGGAAGTATATGCCACTCAATGATGATTTATAATCCTTTCAAGAAAATGCATGAGTAAAGAGTACCATGGGTACAATGACCAATCTAGGGAGATTGTGAATAAAGGTGCTCATAGTTAGCACATTACATGGAATTGCTTTAAGGAAATACATGTTTGCATAAAGGGCAGACAACGGATTTTCCATTGAGGATGGAGAACCTTCCAATATTTTACTTACATTATATAGGTTTTAAAGAAAAGTAAATTTGGGTGGCCATGAGTGTTGGAACCATGGTTACTAATGAAGTAAGAATGCTTGGGTGCATTCATGAGAAACTTATAGTTTCATATGTGCTGATTTGGGATCATGATCATCCTGTAGTAGGAAGTACAATCCTTCTACAATAATGAATGAGAATGAATAATCCCTATGGTGAAGAGGTTGGTTAATCTCCAACACACCATGGAAAAGTGCTTGTCATAAAGTGTGGAAAACTTGAGATCAATGCAAGGGTGCACTGGGTGTGAATGTGGCCATGAATATTGGCACATTGATTAAAGACATTTGATATTTGAATTGCATTTGGAAAATTCAGTATGTTGAAAGGATTCTTACATAAATAATAATATTTCATTTTTGCTTTGTACCCTTGAATAGATGAAAATGACTTGGACTGTTAGTATGCATCATTTGAAAATATAATTTGCATGGAAACTAACACTTTGTTTGGCTGAGGAATGTTGAAGTTGTAGGAAGGAAAAAAAAAGGGAGGGGTATTGGATATGGCAGTGTTGTAATCCCATAAGAAAGACAAATTTCCTATTGAGATAAAATTCTATGAGAAGGAAATTCCCATACTTGTGAATTTGGTTCTTGTGCAGAACATATCCAAAAATAAATGTGGAAATTGCAAAAATCTGCGGGTGATAGATTTGCAATAAAATTCTGAATTTGAAATCGATAATAATATCTCATAAATTTCTATATACCTGTGATACATGTGAAAATAAAAATATCTGTCTAGGGAGGACATATGAAGGCTATCAAAGATGGAAAGCATGAAAGGTGGCTATTGTTGAGACATGAAAACCTTGTGGTAAGCCATGATCACCTAGAATATGTTGTGTTATGGAAACACAAGCCGGAGGGATGCCTTGGCAGATCAAGTCTGAGGGATGCCTCAACTGTAAGGCTCAATGAAGTCTTTATAACTATTCTTGTGCGAGAAATCCTTGGCAAGGAAGGATGGATCTCCCAAAGAACTGTATAGCAGAGAAGGGGAAGCCTGAGCCTGGGCCTGGAGGGTGAGCAACCGTAAGGAAGATGAGACTTTGAAAATTCTCATACACTATTGATGGGAATCATGCACACAATGGGTATGTCCAAGAGAAAACAATGGGCCAAGATAAAAATATAGCCATCTGGATACAAATCCATGAACTGCACAGATAAGTATCGTGCTACATTGCGTTTTTTTTTTCTCTTCCTCTTGAATTTTGAACAACAGTAAAATGTTTTCACATGAAATTGTGATTAATATGCTTGTGTCCAAGACTATTGAAGGAAGGTGATGAATGACACGAGTCTAAAAGGGCTTGACCCAAAAATAGGATCAATATTTCTGAAGAAGTTGAATGACAAAGGCCTGACATATGTCATTGAGAAAGAACACTGATGACGATGTTCCTTTTAAGGGGAGGGGATTCTAAAACCCAGTTTTCCCTAGCTTGTAATTAGTCATTAATTATGATCACCATGCTATGGCATGGGAACAATGTAAATGTATATATTTTTTAGATTTCCAATGACAGACTGTGGGGGTTAAGCCTTGAAGTACTGGCCATGATATTACTAGAGGAAAGAAATGGGAAAACTATGGAAAGTGTTCATTATGTCAAATGACCCCAAATTTCTATTTGATGAGGATAATAAACCTCCTATGATTCCCAAGGATAGGAATAAGTTAATGAAGAAAGTACTAGTGGTTGGAGCATCAACCACCCCATGAATGGAAGCATGATTTGATTGAATAATGTCAGCTTGAAGTACCACAGACTCTTGGATACCTAGGTTGACCCGAATTTCCTTTTGACAAAAGGAACATGACAGGTCCGTAACCTTCCCACGAAGGATATAGGCAAGACAATACAAGTAGAAGACACACCAAGGAAGAGGCACACGTGAGAGGCTTTGCATAGAGAAGGAGAGACACCTAAAAACATACAGAGAAGAGAGGAGAACACACGAGGCTCTCCAACTGAGAAAAATATCTCTAAGAATATTATAGGAGAACATGAACCGAGTAAGAGAATGCAAGCTTGATGCTGAGGAGGCATCTGATAAACCTCACAGAGACAGTGGCAAATAAAGAACCTCTGAGAAACTATGAAAGTTCCCTAGTGATATCATGGCTTGGAAAGAGGGTGGCCATAGCACTAAGAATGAATTTCTTTGTGCCTATGGTTGGGTGGAAAGGTGAACACCCACAATTATTTGGTTGGTGATCGATTGTAATAGATAAGTATTTGTATGCCCCATATACTAGAATAGAATAGAATGATTTGATTATCTGTAAAGGTGATAACTTGTGCCTTATGTGTAATAGATGACAATGGTGTTTACCGTCCTTCTGTAAACTATGGTGTTTGATTTACTGTAAGGAAACAATCTTGACCTTTGAGCTAGTTGGAAAGACCCTCGAGGTGTTTTCCCCAGGGAGTTACCTCACAGTTCTAGAGTTGGAGCAAACTTCTTGGTACTGCCACAGTCACGTTAATTCCACGAGATTACCCTGCCCTGTTTCAGAACTCAAAGTTCTACGAACTAGAAAGGTGCTTCTTTTAAAGATGTAGCCTAAGAGACTATATGATCATGCCCATGACCTTAACCAAATCTCGGCTAAGGGTAGATATTATATCTTGAGATTCATTAGAGGGTCTATATGACCAGGGTTTGGGAACCTTGCACTAGTTCGAAAGGAGCTATCTCTTAATGGCTTCAGAGCTCTGGGATATCGAAGCTTTGAGATGCTAAAATTCATTACCACCAAACTCCCAAATGATAGAGTCGTGAATTGATGAGGGTCATAGATTTGAGGATGGCTGAGAACTATCCCAACTTTTGGTTCTACACTATAGTCAACCCAATGTTGACCGCTTCGAGAGAACATGGGTGTTGTAACGTCAAAACCCTCGAAGGACAGATTTGCGAAGCAACGTGAACCATGGATATAAGGATCCTTCAGAACCCCTCTCGACTGTCAGATCGATCCTAACGAAAATATAACATCAAGTGCTTCAGAATATTCCTACTCTGGGAGGTTTAACCTATGAGTGAAAGAGAATATCGTCGGAGTGCCAAAGGCCAAAATGACATAGCATATTAACGTCACCCAGGGTGACGTGGACTCATCGTAGGTGTAAAATGTGTCACCCCGATTTGAAGCTTTCACAAATCCCATATGTCAAATGGAACTGGGCACGTGGCACTAGATCATCGGGCCAAGTGATTCCCTTGTCTTCTACCAAATGTTGTATGTTGGGCCTAGGCCATGGCCAGACTGGTGTTGACCACTTCGGGAGCAATAAAAAAATTACATGGCCAAAATCCCAAATACTGAAGTCGTGAAGCGACGAGGGCCGTCGATCTGGAAGAGCTTCAAAACCACTCGTGACTATTGGATATATTCCTCAGTCAATTCATCTTTGACCTACTCTGGGAGCAAGGAGGAGGTTATGCTATGAATCCCCTGAATGCTTGAGTTACAAAGTGATGCGAACCATCAATTTGAGAATGCATTGGGATCCCTCCTGTCCGTTGGATCTAGGTTGTAGTCAGTACTTCAGCGAAGTCCTGCTTTGGGAGAGTGGAGAGACCATAACACGGGAACCTCTGAAGGCCAAATTTTCAAAGTGATAAGATCATTAGATCTGTGGGTCAACATGGATCGACCCTGACCATTAGATTTAGTCCATGGTCAACCCGATGCTAACCAACTCTGGGATTCATGAGGATATTTCACTGCAAAATGCCCTAAGGGTGAAGTCCTGAAGTAACAAGAGATGTATATCTACAAATCTACATGGTTAGATCCCGACCGCGAAATCTGATGGATGTCAGTCTGGTGTGATGTGGCAAGTCGACATCACCAAGGTGGGGTGGACCCATGATCCACGTGACACATGTCACCTAGATATGGCTAATTCACAGACCCCTTAGGCATATTCGAGCATGACATGTGTCACCCCCTATTGAGGACATGTGTCACCTTTGGCCCTCGTCGAGTGTCATCTTTTGATTCATGTTGTTTGGACAATGTGGTTGGTGACGTGTTAGAGACCCCAAGAGTCTCTATAACTTCAGGAGTTTGGAAGATTTGGGGTGTGGCACAATATAGGAACGTTCAACGTAAAATGACGAACGTCGATCGCCGAATGACCAAGGACACGCGGTGAGATTTTCGAACTCCGGGAGTCTGGATAATTTCGAGAGTTCAGAATATTTGGGTGCAGGATAGTACAAGGGTTTTCAACCAAGATCATCGATCACCAAACACTGAAGGTTCAACGATGATCATCGATCGCCAAAATGATGAAAGTGTAAGAAGTCGACTGTCGGACATCGAAAAGGGGATGTTCAACTTAAAACTCCAAACATCGATCACCGAATGACTAAGGCCACATGGTGATATTTTTGTACTTTGGGAATTAGGAAAAATGAGTGTTCAATGCCAAACGCCGAAGACCCCAAGGTGAAATCATGAAGATGGGTGTCTATTTTGCTTGTTTTATGAGAAAAAAAACTATATTTTCATAAGTTCTTCAACTTCTGGTATACAAAAGCATTTTTTTATTTAGAATTTCACTTTACAGTAAAAACAAAACTTGTGAAGAATTTTGTTAGATTTCCATAGACTATTTACAATTTTTATTTATTGAGATTTGATATGTCAATTTGACAAATTTTTGATAGTATGTTCCTTAAACATGAAAGGAATGATAATGAGTTATTTTTCCCCCCAACAAAGTATCTATTATTAAACTTTTGTTTTTAACAAATGAAATATACTGCAACAATCTACATAGACTCTATTTTATTATGATTGTAATTTTGAATCTAATGGTTGAATATTATAATTTCTAGAATTTTTTTATGTTGACCAAGTTGAAAACGTTGCATATTTTAAACACATGTTTTCCCCCACCTTGTATATATCTTCATTTTTACTTCAAAGTAAAATCTAAAAATACCCTTTTGAAAAGAACAGTTTAAGGATTCTGAATATACCTTTTTCTAAATTTTCCACTGTGCATTTTTAGAGATACATATATTTTGTTTCATTGAGTCATAATGTCAGTTGAAAATATTATGCAGTTATTTTTTTTAAAAATTAAATGAAATTAGAAAAAAATAATGAAAATGAAAACAAATTATATCCATTGAAAGTAGATTCAATTTTGCAAATGTTGGTATCAATTTCGAAACTAAATTCTGAGTATTTGCAA
This sequence comes from Picea engelmannii, assembly GCA_009831015.1. Taxonomy (NCBI): domain Eukaryota; kingdom Viridiplantae; phylum Streptophyta; class Pinopsida; order Pinales; family Pinaceae; genus Picea; species Picea engelmannii. The sequence goes on along the minus strand of ML801951.1, from coordinate 503,519 downwards.
GAGTCTGCAACCTCTGAATTTCAGGTAAGCTACAGGGAATTCTCAGGTTGTTGCAAACAATCCCATTTGATAGTTTTCGGTCGAAAGTTTTTTTTTTCGGCCGAAACATGTAATTCTAACAGAATTCGTTAAAAGTAAACGATTTCCTAGCTTTTCGGCTGAAACAAACTTTTTTCGGCCGATAGGTGGGTGAGAGAATTCCGTCGGTAGGAAACAATAAAGAGGCATGTCGTATCGTTTCAATTCGTGCCAAATATTAAAAATACGCTTTCGACTGAAAAAATTTAACACAATTCATTCGCTTGTTTCATGGTTTTCTATAGCAACCAAACAAAGTTTCAAATCATCTTTTTTCGTTTTTTTGAACAAGGTAATTTATGTTTTGAATGCAATTTTTATTTTTTATTTTTTTTAAGTTCAAGTTTTTATTGGAATAACAATTTATATATTGAAAGCTAAATGTTGAACATTTTTTCAAGGTGAAGCCTTTGTTGAACATTAAATTATTGATATATATTTTTTAATAATTTTTGTGACAATGAAGTTTTTCTGAGACTATTCTGAAATGTTGATTTTTCCAAACTTTTTTACAGATAACTATACTCATGGGAAACAAAAGTTTGCGCAAGAGAAAATTTGATCGCACTCTATGTAACATCCCGCTCTCGAGGACACCCGATGTGACTTATTCTTGTGGAAACTTGTGTGTAAGTGATCCAGTTCACTATATGATTGACTTATTCGGTTATTGAGCATGATGATGTTTGTGGATTTGATGATATGTTATTTTATGCTATTTATATCGACAAGTGCTATTTACTGGTTTCATGAGTGTGAAGGATTCCATACATTTGAGGATACCGATGACATCGATGGATCTCCTTGGAATCCGGATCGAGTTAGGGAGTGGATGGTTATTGTTTAACTGTTTTGATATTACATACATATGTACATATGATTATATATTATGATGTTGATTGTTATGGCTGACATGATTCATTGATGGATGCAGGCTGATGATAGATTGTCGACCATACTCACATTTGGAGTAAAGGGATCATGCACGTCAACCAGAGACATTGAGGGAGAGGTGTGGCAGGATCCCTGCCACAAACTACTAGCACTCCCGTAGTGGCTCGAACTGTAGGTTCAAACCTGGGATGCCGTGAGGGAAGAATGTGAAAGTTGCTCATGATGATTCTAAGGGGCGCGTAATAAGGCAGGGTCCTTATTCCTTAGAGGCCCTTATTCTCCCACAAGATCACCTGAGGGAGTATTGACTCCCAGGGTTTGACATCTACCAAATTCAGTCAAGAGGCGAGTGGCACCCTTGGAGCACGTAGTGTGTTTTGAAGGGCATGTCGCACAAAGAAAATGGAAAGAGGTGAGTGGCACCCTTGGAGCACGTAGTGAGTCTTGAAGGGAATGTCGCACAAAGAAAACAAAAAGAGGTGAGTGGCACCCTTGGAGCACGTAGTGCGTCCTGAAGGGCACATCGTGATTTTTTAACTAGTAAGTTAATAAACCTTATGCCTCCTTAGGACCTAGTCGGCCTTAAAATGAATGATGTGATAAGTAAAGTTTAATAACGAATTTTCTCTTAAAACTGTCGCCAAGCCTAGTGAAATTAAAACCTAGGTCTAAGTAGAACATGTGGATAAAGAAAAAAAAATTAGATAAACATGTAACAAGAAGGGGGGTAAGAAATTCAAACTTTAATTATTAAAGTAAAAATTATAATGGAGGATTGAATTTATTAAAAGGGTAAATGGTTGTTTTTATCTACACTGGTTAAATTGATTTTTTTAGTTATAAAGGAAAAAGGGGGAAACTTAAAAGAAAAGGAAACTTAAAGAAAAGGGGAAATTTAAAGAAAAAGGGGAATGCCCAACTTAGTAAGGAATCTAGCCTTTGGGACTTTTTATTTATGAACTCAACTAAAAATTAAGTAAGACGTAAGTCATTTAAGAATTGTAAGGGAATATTGGGACACCGATGAGCATTTTTAGGAACGATTTTAGGTGGGTGAGGGAAATATGAATATTTGATTAATTAATAAATTGATTTTCTACTGCAACTAGGGGATCAGGCGACATGTGTANGGGGGGGGGGTTCCTAATTAAATAAATGAAAAAGGAATCTAATGAGGGTTTGGGAAACTAATGACTAAGAAACTCTATAAAAAGGATGGCGTAGGAGGAGTATGGAGCGCATTTGTCTTGCGTAACATTACGCTGCTGAAATTTCATCTTGACTGAACTTTCTCTTATGGGATTTGGGATAGCCAGCTCGGGTAACGAGTGGTAGCTTGACCTTGCAAGGCGAGCTGGGTTATAGCATTCTCTGGTATCATGTGCGTGGCCCCTTTGCAGCTTGGGGGGATTATGGGGAAGTAGAGTACTTTAAAAATAAAATAAAAATTCATAAATGCCTAGCCTCACTTGTTTTCTTCAAAGGAATTTCAAAGTGTTAAAAAATGTGAATAAATATTCAAAGACAATGTCAAAACAAAACACTTTTATGGAAAACTATATAAGAGAGAAATTTTTTTTGTGAGCACCATGACTGCTTGGATTGGATATGATCAAGAACAATTAATTTAATCTAGTGCCTTTAAATAGTTGATACGTGAAGAGTCCTAGTAGTTAGCTTACACTCACACCCTTGAATAAAGTTGTTGTCGATTGTTTTAATTAATTGATTATCTAGCGTCATTGATTTGGTTTAGAGGTGTAAGTGGTGGATTTGTTAGACTTATTGCACACCCTAAACTACAGTATGATGAATGCGGGTTGTAGACTTTAGACGTCATATGCAAATGAATTTTATTGATGAATGATAGAGTCTCGGTGATTAGATTTCCTCATGCTTGGATTAAATGGATGAGTTCTTGATCTTGGGATCTTGCAACATGATTATACCTTAATTTTATCCCTTGCGCCATGGTTTATGTTGTGTTAAAGTAATAAGATTATTGGCGCTGAAATATTGATGACATTTGATTAGTTATGTGATTGGATTCCCTTGCGCAATGAAAATAAAGTTGACTTTACTCGAGTGTTGTGGGTTATTTGGGGGCATGTTTATTTGTTTGGCCGTGCATCATTAAACCAATGCTAACATTGAGTTATGCAGTTGTTTTAAACTTACACATGAATTTTTTAATGTAAGAAAGATTGCTTAGACTACTGGCGCTCTTGGAGTTTTGTAGATAATAACGTCTGTAGATTTTAGTCTCTACTGCACAGTGGAATTTTTATGAAGGATGATTGTATCTTGGGATTGGGCCTTGCGCCTCGAGAATAAATGACAATATCTTGTGCCTTGGTTTAATTTGGTCTCTATGTGTTATGTGAATGTTGACTCGTGTACCTTGTTTTTCTGTGATATTGCATGGATATGTGTTTGTTAAGCACGACAATGATGGTTCATCTTTGCGTCATTATTGTTGTTATGCGTTAAGTTGTATCTTGCTACTTTACAATGTGGGTCATTTATGTCGCGATTAATTGAGATGAAATTTTCCTAAAGAAGCTTTAAAAACCAATTTTTTTTTTTACTTGTTGTACATCACTTTGTTGTCATAACGGCGGGGCCGTTACATATGGTATCCGAGTGGGTTCAACCCTTTGTTTGTGGATAGCCACTCCTTCCACTGGAGTATACACTTAAAATTAATCACTTAGTACTAATTAAAGCTTTAACCTGTCTGTGAGTTACTCATGGTTAGAGGATGTTGCGAAGGTTCATGACGTGGTTCCTGGGGAGGAGGCGTGATGCCTCTAGTAGCACCTATGCTAGAGGGGTCCAACCCCCAAGGAGAAGAACATGTCTTGAACATGAGAAATTTGTCGCACAGGATGCATTGGGTCTAACATGATGCTTCCAAGGATTCAACAGAGGAATGGAAAAATCGTGTGTACTGAGATAAGGCCAAGGCACTTGTACCCCTGAGGGTCTGCAACGTGCCCCAATCAATATTGGTAGCATTCACAAGGAACTCTAGAATATTAGTTTCCTTCTTCACGAATTCCCTAGAGAGCTTAGTTTCCGAGGAATGGCGGGAGATCAAGCATGGTGCATCATGCTTATCGGTTACGACCTCTAGCACAAAGGTCCGTGTAGGCGGTCTTCAACTAAAGAGGAGCGCTCTTATATGGAGGAAAATTATCCTACCTCAGCTAAACATGACCGTCAAAGTCATGTTAGGGAAACGATTCTGGGAGAAGTATTTATTAGGGGAATTCATTGAGCTCCAACTCGATGAGTTCAACACCTTACGACAGGGTGGTCGTATAGTGTCGGTTTATGATTCCATATTTTGGAGCTACTTTGGTATGCATTGCATATAAACACAAAGAAGCTTGGGATCAACAAGTTCATGACTGAGGTAAATAATTGCCAGGATGAGCACCAGTTCATTATTCTTGAGGTGTCTAGTGCCCTTGCCAAACAAACTCTTAGTATTTGTTAGACCTCGGTGCTATGGAGAGCTCTAATTCTAGTACCATGCTGAAAGGATTTAGGTAAGGGAATTCGATAGGACGAGATAAGATTCATAGTTGTAGCTTCGGTTACCAACTAGATGGTTGGAGGAAGGGGTATGATCGATCGCTTTAAACTGGGAATAGTGTAATGAAGTCTGACCTACATCACGATCTTAAGATATTATGATAACATGGTCAATACAGACTAGTGGGAATCACATGATGCGATACTCAATGGTAAGATGAGGTGGTTGAGTTGGACTGATGATAAAGGATAGATAAGTGTGATTATAGGAAGAAAGCGGGGAGTATCCCTGAATTTCATTTCTTCCCTACAGCTACAAGTGAGCACACAAAAGGATTCCAGTTATATGCATACTTAGTGCTAAACATCAAGGGTGCGTCAGAAGGATTAGAAGACCTTTTGGTAATACGAGAGTTTGCAAACATGATTCCCCAGAGAATTACCAACTGTGTCACCCAAACCCAAGATGGAATTTACCATCGACATAAAACCTGGAACTGAACCGATGGCAAGAAATCCTTATCGGATGTCGACCCCTGAGTTATAGGAGTTGAAGGGAAACTGAATGAGTTGATGGACCTAGGACTTATGTCCCAGTGTATCACCATGGGGTGTTCTTGTTAATTCCATATGGAAGAAGGATGGGTCGTGGAAACTCTGCTTGACTACCGTCAAGTATTTCTTAACGAGAATAAGTCTCAAGGAGATATCAACGAAAACACCAATACTAAAGGTCCCTGCCGTGGACGAGGATTTCTTGGTATGTACTGATGCATCCAAGGAAGGATTAGGCAGAGTTTGATGCAAGACGGTCTAGGGATCAATTACATCTCAAGGAAGTTAAGAAAGCATGAGGAGAACTACACGACACATGATTGGGAGTTGTTAGTGATAGCGTATGCCCTGAGAGGGTAGAGAAACTACCTGATTGGATGAAATTTCGAACTAAAAATGGACCACTGTGGTTTACAACATCTTTTTACGCAAAATGACTTGAACACATGCAAGGGCGTTGGTCAGAACAACTTATCAATTATGATTTCAAGATTTCCTACTTAAAAGGAATAATGAACAAAGTGGTAGATGTGTTGATTCAGAGACCACACATATTTTTAATGATACATCTTCAAATGAATCTATGTGAAAATATTCTAACTGTAGTGCGACGTTGACTGGTATAAAGAGGGTAAGGAATTTTTTAGGCAAGACACCATGTTGGTACCAAAATTGAGGGATACTGTGGACAATGATGGATCCTTGAGATGTAATAATTGGATTTAGTTACATCCCAATGACTAATTGATAAGTTTTGGTCTTATGTGAAGCTCATAGAGTAGTGTACATGGCTCATCTATGAGTCATGAGGATGAGGACCGGCCTTAAGCCCTTATTCTTTTGGAAGCGATAAAGGCGAAACATCATCAACCGCTTGGCGAAATGTCTAGAAGGTCGGCAGGTGAACGGTGAAGATAGATATCCGACAGGATTGATATGGATACATGCCATTCTGGAATCGACATGGGAGGTCGTTTTGGTGACTTCATTGTTGAATTGCTGCTGACAAAAAGGAGGCATGACCCGATTGTCATGACAATTGACACTCTGACGAAGAGTTCACTTTTGTCCTTGTGCTTATGACACATCAGGCACCAAGTATAGCTAGATTTTATATCAGCAAGATGTTGAGACTTCCAAACATACCAAAGGAAGCATATCCAATAAGGGGTTCAGTGTTTGCAAGATGATTTTGGACGAGTTTCCAAAGAGGCCTTGGGAATACCACTAAACTTTAGTACAACTTGTCCTTGAGATAGATAGGATGGCCAAAGGAACGAACCAATTTGGGAAGGTTGTGTTGCGTATGTGTGTGTTGGACCAATGGAAACGTTGGGAATAGTTATGGCCACTTGCCAAGTTTGCATGCAACAACATCCATCAAGCATGATTAATATGGTGCCATTAGAGTTTCTTTATGGGAGACTGTGTCAGATGCCTTTGATATGGGATCGACTCGAGGATGGGGTCCTGGTAGGACCAGAAGCAATCCAAGAATTGAAAGAACAAATACAAACGATACGAAGGGGACGAAAGAAGCACATGATCGACATAAGAGTTTTTTGATGGCATCACGTCGACCATAATTATGAAGGGCCTAATGGATATCTGTACCTCGTTCCTGAGGCGTTGTGTGATGTTTATCTTGTATCTTTGTGTGAACCTAGGTCAGTGATCCTACACATGTGACTGACTTGAGTTCTTGACAGATGTTGGCCGAGGGTGCGCTCATGGCGGAGCCAATCTACATTCTGGGCCATCACATTCGACAGTTATGATGTCGAATAGTTGATCAGGTCAAGGTCCAATGGGACAACTAAAGTTTGTACTCAATGAGCTGGGAGGACGCATATGATATGCATCAACAATTTCCATTTGGTTTGATGGCTAGAAATATTGATATTGTTAGACACTTTATTTAGGCACTTGTATACTGTGAAACTTCGGGATGAAGTTTAAAAAAAGAGGGGGTGTATGTAACATCTCACTCTTGAGCACACCTGATGTGACTTATTCTTGTGGACACTTGTGTGCAAGTGATCTGGTTCACTATATGATTGATTGAATCGATTATGGAGCATGATGATGTTTGTGGATTTGATGATATGTTATTTTATGCTATTTATATCGACAAGTGCTATTGATTGGTTTCCTGAGTGTGCAGTATTCCAGATGTTTGAGGATGCCGATGGAATCGATGGATATCCTTGGACTCTGGATCGAGTCAGGGAGTGGATGGTTATGCTTTGAATGTTTTGATATTACATATGTACATATGATTAGATATTGTGATGTTGATTTTTATGGTTGACATGATTCGTTGATGGATGCAGGCTGACGATAGCTTGCCGACCAGACTCACATTTGGAGTATAGGGGTCACACACGACAACCAGAGACATTGAGGGAGAGGTGTGGCAACATCTCTGCCACAACCTACTAGCACTCTCGCCGTGGCTCGAACTGTAGGTTAACGATTACCTAGTTCGAGAGACCCTCGATGCCATGAGGGAAGATTGTGATAGTCTCTCACGATGATTCTAAGGGGCACGCAACAAGGAAGGGTCCTTATTCCTTAGAGTCCCTTAGTCTCCCACAAGATCACCTGACAGAGTATTGACTCCAGGGGTTTGATGTCTACCAAATTCAGTGAAGAGGCGAGTGGCACCCTTGGAGCACGTAGTGTGTCTTGAAGGGAACATCGTGCAAAGAAAATGGAAAGAGGTGAGTGGCACCCTTGGAGCACGTAGTGCATTTTGAATGACACGTCACGCAAAGAAGACAGAAAGAGGTGAGTGGCACCCTTGGAGCACGTAGTGCGTTCTGAAGGGCATGTCACAATTTTTTAACTGGTAAGTTAATAAACCTAATGCCTAGAAAACTATGCCTCCTTAGGACCTGGTCGGCCTTAAAATGAATGATGTGATAAGTAAAGTTTAATAACAAATTTTCACTTAAAAACTGTTGCCAATCCTAATGAAATTAAAACCTAGGTCTAAAACGTAGAACATGTGGATAAAGAAAAAAAACTAGATAAACATGTAACAAGAAGGGGGGTAAGAAATTCAAACTTTGATTATTAAAGTAAAAATTATAATGGAGGATTAAATTTATTAAAAGGATAAATGGTTGTTTTTAACTACACTAGCTAAATTGATTTTTTTAGTTAAAAAATAAAAAGGGTGAAACTCAAAAAAAAAAGGAAACTTAAAAGAAAAGAAAACTTAAAGAAAAGGGGGAATGTCCAACTTAGTAAGGAATCTAGCCTTTGGGACTTTCTATTTATGAACTCAAATAGGAATTAAGTAAGGCGCAAGTCATTTAAGAATTGTAAGAGAATATTGGGACACCGAGGAGCATTTTTAAGAATGCTTTAGGTTGGTGAGGGAAATAGGAGTATTTAATTAATTAATAAATTGATTTTCTGGAGCAACTAGGGGATCGGGGAACATGTGTACGGGGGAGGTTTTTCCTAATTAAATAAATGAAAAATGAATCTAATGAGGGTTTGGGAAACTAATGACTAAGAAACTCTATAAAAACGATGGCAGAGGAGGAGTATGGAGCACATCTGGCTTGCGTAACGTTACGCTGCTGAAATTTTATCTTGACTAAACTTTCTCTTGTGGGAGTTGGGATACCCAGCTCGGGTAATGAGTGGTAGCTCGACCTTCCAAGGCGAGTTGGGTGCTAGAATTCTCTGGTATCATGTGCGTGGCCCCTTTGCGGCCCGGGGGGTTCAGGGGAAGAAGAGTACCCCTAACGTTGGGTGGGAGGTACCGGTGAGGTCACATCGGTTGGCAAGTAGGAGTTGGATGGAGCGCGCGTGAGACAATGTCTCCAAAGTATTTACATTTAGCTACGGTATGCATGTGCATAATTTGTATTGAATAATAGCTCAATTTCTTGTTCATGCATTTCTTTGTTGTCAAAATCTCACTTGCATAGAAGAAAAAGACTCATTTAGTTATGCATATGAATTTTTATTTGGGCGATAGTGCACCGTGTGAAATTGCAAAAGGGTCACTAAATTTATGTTTCTGAGCCTTGTTTTATTACTGCATTTTATTGTAGTTTTCGGTTATGGTTGGGATTATTACTGCGTTTGTATTATTACCGAGGAAGACTATGTTTTGGTTATCGAGCCATTATTTTATTTTACTCTATGGTTTTATTGTCTTTAATACAAGGAAATTGTGTTTTTATCTTTTGTTCCCTTATCCTTTAAGTTATTAGTTCGTTCCTGAGTAATCGGCTAGGAGACGAATCGACTGTCTTTCACTCCGGTGTTAAATATTAAGATTCAAATGCCCTGCTTCCCTGTGCATGGATAATAGCTGTATGATCATTTCTCTGCCCAAATGTTTTATGCAACAAGTTTCTCTGCATTTGGGGAAGCCAAGGGCTCTGTGCCCCTCTCTTTACCCAGCAAACCATTCCTTTATCTTTGCGCCTTCGTATTTTTTTTTAAACTATATGTCTTGGATCCTTTGTATCTCTGTGCCAGAAATCTTAATGAATAAACCTTCCATGTCTTGCAACGCTAACCACTTAGTGCCCATAATCAAGTCCATGTGTTAAGCTTTCCGATGTAAGAGCCCACACGTCCATGACGAATGCACCACACATCCATATCTACCCTTATTGAATGGTCATTTACTATTTTTATTGTTCTTCTTGAATATCCTCACTCTGGTTGGTCCCATAATTCTTCCTTCTGATGATTTATATTATTTAATTAATCTTACAGATTGTTGTCTTTGTTCATTCATTGCATTTTAATTTTTATTATCTGATGTGTCTTGAAGGTTACGACTTCGCTTCTACATTCCTTAAAGAATCTACTTCCCTCAAATTCCTTCCCCAAATCAGTTCTGTGGTGATCACTGCATTTTTATTTTTGCGAGAGTACTGCCTCTTTATTACTATTTTTGTTATTTACTGCGTGAGCACTGCATTTTTATTACTGTATTATTGGTACTTGCGTGATTACTATGTTTTTATTTATTTTACTGTAAGGATATATAATGCGAGCACAGATCTGGGGATTATATTCACTCTCTGCCAACCTTCTGGCATAAATCGTATCAATGACATTTGTTGTCTAAGGGCTACAACTATTGGCAGCGACCCAATCTAGGCGATCGTAATATTGGCAGTTATTTGCTTCCTGTTTTATTTCATTTTATTGGTGTCTGGTGTCAGGCCTGAAAATGGCGTGTGGAATTTGGATTAATCTGATCCATAATGGGGTTGTGGTCTGAGATCAAGGAAGTAACTTGTATAGAAGCGACTCCAGGAGAATGAAGATGCGCGCAGAACATTCGCGAAAGGATGAAATTTATCTCTGAAGTTTAACAAAGAAAATTTATTAATTTTTACTTGAAGTTATTAAATGTACAATATGGATTACTTGTTTACAATATTTGTCAATTTATACCACCTTTAGTGTGATTACCAAAAAATCAAATCAACTGACCGAGAGCCACTGTTGGAATACTTGTTTCAATTTTAGTCTGATTTTGACCTGGTGTTACTCAACGTGAATTTTGGACTGCCTCCGCGTGAGTGGAGAAGGAGGCTTGACAATTTGGTTAATGTTTGATTGTTGTTGTGATGAGGCCACATCTAGGTTCCAGGACCCAACACTTATGACTTAAGAATAGTTTAGAGCCTTGGTTTAATTTAATCAAATCCAAGCATGTGTTTCAAGTTCCAATTGAAATCAAACCGAATATCCTTTGACTATTGATAACTTCAAGTAAATTTTCCTTGAAATCCAATTTCCCACTTAGAGATTGAGAGGGTTATCTTTTAGATTAGCTCTAATTTATAGTAAAGCATTCTTTGCATGAATTTACGATTTTTTTGTGTCTTGGAAGTTGCGTAAATTTTGCATGATTTTATATTAAAGTTAATATCCATGCAAGGCTCAAAGATATATGCCAAAGGATGGTAGAGTGATAAAATATTTTCCTTCAGTTCCTTTTTTGATGTTAAAAGTTCATGAAAACCAAATAGATAAGTAGTGATTTCAATAGAATTTAATAATAAGAATAATTTGTAATGTCAAATGTATCTTTTTGATGGATTATATCTACTTTAAAAATAAAATAAAAAATCATAAATGTCTAGACTCACTTGTTTTCTTCAAAGGAATTTCAAAGTGTTAAAAAAATGTGAATAAATCTTCAAAGACAATGTTAAAACAAAACACTTTTACGGACAACTATATAAGAGAGAAATTTGTTTTATGAGCACCATGACTACTTGGATTGGATATGATCAAGCACAATTAATTTAATCTAGCGCCTTTAAATAGTGGATACGTGAAGAGTCCTAGTAGTTATCTTACACTCATGCCCTTGAATAAAGTTCTTTTCGATTGTTTTAATTAATTGATTATCTCACGCCATTGATTTAGTTTAGAGTTGTAAGTGTGGAGTTGTTAGACTTCTTGCACACATTAAACTATAGTATGATGAATGAGGGTTGTAGACTTTAGACGTCATGCATAAACAAATTTTGTTGATGAATGATATAGTCCTGGTGATTAGATTTCCTCGTGCTTGGATTAAATGGATGAGTACTTGAACTTGGGATCTTGCGCCATGATTATAACTGAATTTTATCCCTTGCATCATGGTTTATGTTGTGTTAAAGTAATAATATTATTGGCGTTCGAATATTGATGACGTTTGATTAGTTATATGATTGGATTCCCTTGCGCAGTGAAAATACAGTTGACTTTAATCGAGCGCTACAGGTTATGTGGAGGCTTGTTTATTTGATTAGTCAGGCGTCATTAAAACAATGCTGACATTGAGTTATGTAGTTGTTTTACACTTTCCCACGACGTTTTTAATGTAAGAAGGATTTCTTAGACTACTGGCACTCTTGGACTTTTGTAGATAATAACGTCTGTAGATTTCAGTCTCTAGTGCGTAGTGGAATTTTTATGACGGATAATCGTATCTTAGGACTGGGCCTTGTGCTTCAAGAATAATTGAAAATATATTTTTCCTTGGTTTAATTTGGTCTCTATGTGTTATGCGAATGTTGACTCGTGTACCTTGTTTTTCTGTGATATTGCATTGATACGTGTTTGTTAAGCACGACGATTGTTAAGCCCTAATATTGGCTCATTACCCCTTAATTGGGGCATATTACATTAGGAATGTTATTTTATTTATGTCGGATTTATTCCATTAGTTGTAATTATACCTCCTAGTCTCCTATATATACCAAGGAGACATTTTCATTTGGAATCATCTTGTTCTTGAACATTTATGTGGGGTAAGAGGAGGTTGTCCCCTCAAAGAGGATTATTATATGGAATTCTCTCTTTTTCAAGGCGTTGAGTACTTATTCTGAGGTTTTTCTATGCTATATTGATATTTGGTTCTTAACATATGGTATCAGAGCTCAAGGTCCTGGGGTTTCGCTACTACATCTGAGACACCGTGGAATTTTCACCATAACTTGTTTTCTACAACGATTAAGAAGGAATGGATTGGAGGATATTTAGTATATGAATCAAGGTACGTTGGGTTAAAATTTAATCTCCCAAGGCCTTATACTTTCAGAGATACAACCTTTGTAAGATAGGGTTCTGGAATCACCCTGAATTGAGTCATTGCGGATTTTTGCTATAAAATTGTTTCTATAATGTTTCAGACCCTAAAATCTGGAGGATATTCTCATAAATTAGTAAGGTATCTTTGGTAGCAATTTCAGCTTCTGGGTCATCTTAAATTTTTATATACACCATGTGGAAGATAGGGTATCTGACTAGTCCTATTGACTAGTCTCAAGAAAGTGTTTCGGGTAAAACAATCATAAATTTGTCCTAGAGCACCCAAATTGAGTGAGACTAGTTTCATTGAATAGTGGATAGCTCGTAGTAGTTCTAGTACGAGTTTTGGAATTTTATATCAATTATTTTGTGCAGGGCATGCTATACAAGTGAGATCTCCTGGAAAGGCCAAAAAACAACGAGTTGTGGGGAAGTTACTGTAAATTCTACTTGGCACATCCAATTTTTATCAGACCAGTGGCATTGAAGAGAAGAAATATCAGAGACCTACAAAAAATAAAAGTTCATACTTAAAAGGACCAAAATTTTGGAGAGACATTAAAAGGAATATTGTCTAGCAGAACCACCTCAAAATCAAGGTTTAAAGTGATAATTGGCCAACATGCCACCAAAAAAGGGAACTTCTACACCAAATAAGCCTCCAGACAATCCTACTTCGACTCTTGATGAAGGTGAAGAAATGTGTAGGGACATAAATGATTTACAAAAGAAGACAGTAAGAAAAGATGAACTACAAGAGATGATGGATTCAACAAAAGCTAAGTTTGAGGCAATAAATACTAAGATGGACGCTTTAAAAGGGGAGATCATGGAAGGATTGAAAAATTTCCTAATAGAGAGGACACCTGAAAGTGAAAATGTAT
>ML801951.1:461820-472779 GCA_009831015.1 Picea engelmannii | reverse complement strand
GAAACAACAAGCAGATCAACATCGTAGTGAAAGAAGTTTTGAAGTAGGGGATTGGGTGTTTTTAAGACTACAACCATACAAACAGATGTCCCTCAAGCAAGCCAAGAAGGATAATAAATTATAACCAAAGTACTATGGCCCTTCTAAGGTGTTGCAAAAGATTGGTACCATGGCATACAAATTGGAGTTTCCTGCATCTTCATGAGTACACCCAGTTTTCCATGTTTCATGCTTAAAGAAGGTTATAGGTGACAAGATCCCAATTCAAACTATATTTCCAGAACTTGACGAGGAAGGAAAAATCATATTGGATCCTGAATCCATCACTGACACAAGAATTCGCCAGCTGAGGAATAGATCCATTTCAGAGTATCTCATTAAATGGAGGAAACTACTGGCTGAAGATTCCACTTGGGAAGATGAGTCTTTTATACAGAAGTATCCAGAGTTACTAAATCATTGTGGACAAGACTTGTCTCAAGGGGAGGGGCATGTTAAGCCCTATTATTGGCTCATTACCCCTTAATTGGGGCATATTACATTAGAAATGTTATTTTATTTATGTCGGCTTTATTCCATTAGTTGTAATTATACCTCCTAGTCTCCTATATATACCAAGGAGACATTTTCATTTGGAATCATCTTGTACTTGAACATTTATGTGGGGTAAAAGGAGGTTGCCCCCTCGAAGAGGCTTATTATTTGAAATTATCTCTTTTTCAAGGTGTTGAGTACTTATTTTGAGGTTTTTCTATGCTATATTGATATTTGGTTCTTAACAATGATGATGGTCGGCTTTGCGTTGTGATTGTTGTTACGTGGTAAGTTGTATCTTGATAATTTGCACTATGGGTCATTGATGTCGCGATTAATTGAGATGGAACTTTCCTAAAGCAACTTTAAAAACCCAATATTTTTTTACCTGTTGTTCATCGCTTTGTCGTCGTAACGGCGGGGCCGTTACACTCGAGATGAAACTCACCATAACGAACAAAGGAAAGAGAATTATTGGAGAAATAAACGAGAATGTGCAAATATTGAAGAAAGAAATGAAGACGATGTAAATAGATATTTTCAACAAGAAGAAGTCCATCCAGGTATGCTTGCACATATTGTCTATATTAAAAGTATATAATTCAAATTTAAAATATTGTTTAATATAATTAATTGTAATTACGATTTGATGTTTTTCAAAAAACATAAATAGATTTGTCTCATAACGTCGACGAAGATGTTGAAACCGAAATTGAAGAAGAAGTTGAATCACCTATAGGTATGTAAGTAAATTTAGATAATACGAGATGAACACTCTTATATAGTTTAGTGAATTTATGTTCGGGTTTTGTTTTTTATATAAACTTTAAATTGAAATATGTAGGATAATCTATCAACATTGATGATGAAATATTAGAAAATGTTGATACAGACAAATTTGGGAAGAAAGAAGCTAAGAATTATATAACATATTGAACTAGGAATATGTATAATACTTTTTTCAAAGATGAATCAGTAATAGTGATCTGAAAATAGAATTCTGACTTGTTATGCTATGCAAGCACCCTCTACTTCATTAAATTAAACTTTACAGGACCTTGCTTCATGTGTTAAAATATGCAAGATAGTTTATGTGCCAAATTTATGTATCTTCTTGTAAATGCTTATGTGTGAGGATATGTTTTTTTTAATGGTTATATATGTGCTTTAAATAAATACACAACAACATAACTTGTATAAAATAAACCATCAAACTCAGAACAATCACAACATGATAAAGGAGTTCACCCCCGTCCGGGCTACATCTCCTTGAGCCTCCATTAATGGACTTGGCTCTCTGGGATTAATTTGTCAAAAGTTATTTTACAAGCTGCCGCTCAACTCCAATGGAAAAAGATACTGTACCATTGGGATCAGAACACATAAAAACCCCAAAAATGACTAATAAAACTCTGAAAACGGATCATGGCTCATCCGGGCATGACCTCTTCTACATGTGGCCATAAGCTTCCCTGAGCTTCTCTTTGGAAAAA
Organism: Picea engelmannii; assembly: GCA_009831015.1. Classification (NCBI taxonomy): domain Eukaryota; kingdom Viridiplantae; phylum Streptophyta; class Pinopsida; order Pinales; family Pinaceae; genus Picea; species Picea engelmannii. The sequence continues at coordinate 470,752 of ML801951.1, read as the reverse complement.
AACACTTGTAAAAGTCCTCAAAAGCCTCTGAAACCTGTCCCAATGTGTTCAGAGCATAACAATTAGCCAAAAATGATTATTCATTCACAAAAAACAAACATAGGCTCACCAAAACATGTCCTCAATCAATGAGGGCTTCAAGCTCCCTGGAGCTTGCTGAAACTTCAATGGCTAAAAACCTGCAAAAGAAGTCTTCAAATGGCCTTGATAATAGTGGCAATGGATTCAGGACGTCCAAAAACCCCTAGCTGGGCTTTTACGGCACCTCAATCGGCCAAAAAAATGAGAAAGATAGGCCTCCTGCCATCCTCTTCCTTCAAGCTTGTTGGCTCTGGTTCGCCAAAATGCACCTCTGTGTGCTTGAACCCAGAACATGCTCCAAAACGCGTTTTTAAACCCAACACCGTGCATAACCGAAAAATGGTCCAAACTATAGGACGATTAGGGTGCCTCCAGCCCCTAACTGCCAAGCTCTCGGGCACATGAGGGTCACCATATGACCTCGGGCTAGTGCAAAAAGGGGGATAAGGTTCAAGGCAAATAAAGGTGTGACAAGTGGCGGATGTGTGGTTGGTTGTAACCGTTCAAACCAAAACCAAATGCGCGTGCACCCGCCGTATGGTAAGTGGTCACATGGCTTCACACATAGAACCAGGTGCTAAACATACCAAACTCCTGTGCACCAAACTCCATATCCATTTTCAAACGTGCTGGTGGTCATATGGACAAAGTGTGTGACCGCGGGCTGGGGCTAAGCCCCAGCCTGATCCCTGTGCCAACATACACATGATTCAACATTAAATAAACTTAAATACATATGTTTATTAATAAACACCGTGCGACGCGTTGGTAGGGTGGACTTGCCAAGACTTTGGACTATGGGGGAGGTCCACGGTTCAAACCCCACAAAGTGAATAAATTTTGAACAAACAACCAATACAATGGTGCCACATGGCAACCCATGACTGGACCACGTGGCACCACGCCATTTTCCCAATAACTGCCACGTGTCGTCAAATGATTCACTCAAATCTGCCAATCCGAAACTGCCACATCACCTCTGCCACATCAGCATGTATGGTCAAGCCATGTCACCTCTGCCACGTCATCCTATACGGACTGTACGGACTTCACAGTCAGCGTCCATTTTTTTTCCTGTTTGACGATTCAGACAGATCACGATATCTCTCGCTCCCGACGTCCGTTTGAGACGAAACAAGTTGCGTTGGGTTCATGATGATGAGGGATACGCTCTCGTTTGTTTTGAGGCAATTTTGAGAACATTGATTTTTGAGCTAAAATTTGACCCCTGGTCCAGATTTTGATCAAACAGTACAAGATCAAATTTTACTTTGTCTAATAAAGTCAAGAAATTTAAAATAATCTACATCATTATTGGGTATTCAAAAGTCGACAAAATATACAAAGGTGAAACAAAATGTCTTTGACAATATAACTAGTGTATTAAAATATTTTGGAAAATATCGAAAAAATATGCTAGTGTTGCACATAGAGTGATACAAACAACAATTGTTTCATCTAGCAATATAAAATATCGTTTGACACGAAACATGGAAAAAAACGATGGGAACGTCAATAAAAAAGTTGTACAAACATAGAAAATTTCAATTGCAAATAGATGGAAAATGATGAACTTGCTTGTTGGACAATGATTTCTAGACAACCCTACAAAGATATATTTGTAGAAAATGTTAAAGAATCGGCCCATAATTGTTGGTTGAAAGAATCTCCTGTTTCACCACATACAAGGGATGTGTTGCGACGAAGAATAACACGAAAATAATATGAAGAACATCCAAAACATATATTTCCAATGAAAAATAGAATTGTTCAATAAGTTCAAAGAAGAGCACAAAGAAGTTGAAATTTCCATCAATACATTTGTGCAACAAAAACCATGGTTTGTTAGACCCATCATTTTTCGTGACACTTTTTGTTGTCGTTATCATGTGGAATTTGAGTTATATTGCAACACTTCTCTTGATTTTGGTAAAAAATTATGGCCAAGTTCACCTCCTCCTTCCACATTCTTTGCTTTTATATTTGAAATTCTATGTGAAAGAGAAGGTGATGAATTATTTTACCAAAAAAAATGTGTTGGTGGAAAGAAATGTGATCGTTGTGGAAATCTAAGTTTGTTTCACTCAAAGTATCCTATTGATATGACTGATCAATCATTTTATAATATAACAGTCAATTGGAAGAGATATGAATATATCAACAACAGGACTCCACATTCTTCAAATGTTATTTCCAAAAGGATTGATTTGAAAGTAGATAAAATCTGTGTGATAGCGTTTTTGAAGAAGTTTGAGGAAGAAATTTATAAATACACCAAGCATTCACATAGAGCTCGATGGAAAGACCTACAATTCAAACAATCCCGCAAAGTGTTTCCACCAGGGACAATTTTATCTGTAGTTGATTTTGCAGAGAATTGCAAATTCGTTGCATAAAAAGAAATACATAGTGAATATTATCATTTTGATCAAGTAACTATATTTGTCCAAGTTCTATATAGACATGCTCAACGGAGTCTTGATAACATAGAAAGAACCAACGACAATCAACATGTTATTAAAGAATATCACTTTTATAAAAGTGATGATCGAGCACATGACACACACTATGTACAACATTGTTTTGATAAATTTTATGATTCATTGAAAGAATGCGGGATCGGATTCGATCGACATTGGATATGGCCATATGGGTTTGCGGGTCAGTTCAAATCTTCATGATCATTCTATTGGTTGTGTTGTCTTCATAAAAAATCAAACATTACACATTGCTGGAATTTTTTTGAGACTGGTCATGGAAAAGGAGAGCACGACAGTGCAGGGGCATGTGTAAAATGAGCACTTCGAAGGTATCAGATGAACCCTCACACCGATCGATTTGAATATGATAATAAAGTTTTTGAATGGTGCAAAATGATGCTAAGCCATGAAAATAATCCGTCAAGGGATGTGCGCAGGTGTATCTATATATACATGTTACACATGTACATATGATATTTTTATTCACGTGTTCAAATTTATATGATCTTCAATCATTTTCTTGAGAGATTTCAAGTTAACAAGTTCTTGTCTTGTGTAGGTTTTTTTCCTATGTTGGAATCCAATATGTAAATAGATCAATCCCATATGAAGCCGTTACAATACGTGGGACATGAAAAATGCATTCAGTTAAAACAAAAAACTTTCAAAATGTGTTTGCATTTGATAGAAGAAATGGGTCTTGTTTTTGTTCAGTTTGCATAGAGGACACATAATCCATAGAGATTTGCGAAAATGAAAATGTGGAATATGTTAAAGTTTGGAGACATACCAAACTTAATATAAAAGGGAAAATGCCACTTGAAATCTTAGAGGAGATGGAATCAAATGAAACTATAGTGTCAGTTGATGGCGATAGAGTTTTTGATCTTGTTAGAGAAGGTAATTTTTATGTTTAATTTTTTTCAAATAACTTGTAGATGTACTTGTGTGATAATCTAACACGAACTATTTGTTGTCCAACATATCGAATTATTTGCAGGATATGTCTTTGTCATGGTTGCACCTATAGACGACAATGAAAAAATGAAATATTATTTGATGCGATGCATAGAACAAAAGATGAGGTTATTAGAATATTTTGATGATAATGGTTTTATATATGAAAGAGGATCCATCATATTGAAAGGATATTTTTTTTCAAAAAACCCATCAAACCGATACTCATGTTCACTTTAAAGACTACCAGTCTGATGTCATAAGTTGTCAATATAGTCATTTGGTATGTGCAACGTGCATAAAGTTAATATAAGTTCAATCAAGAAAAAAAAAGTTAGAAAATGGAAAATGTCCAAAACCGATCATGAATGAATAATTGAAGATGACATACCATTACGATTTATTGAAGCAAGTGACATTTACAATCCATAATTATATATTTTTCATTTAAAGTACACATATTTATGAATATCTAGGATTCTAGAGTCATTTCCAGTTTATTTTACTTTCATGGTCCATTCAATTAAGAAAATTTATATTTTTGATGAATTATAAAGTTTACCAAGGCTTATTTACAATTTCACGGATGAACCTATAGATTGTATCTAGGGAACCTAAAATGACCTATACTTTGGATGATTATACTTTAATCCTACAAATTATCCATATTGTATACACAAATCCTTTAATGCATGTAACCAATTTACTACATATAGGATTTGCGTTCATTATTTGCAATGATTGTTCAATGTTTTTTCATATGAAGATGACAACTTCATATCAAAACTAGGACCCATTTCCATGTCATTATAAGGGACTATTTATGGCTTATAAAAACTTTAAAGACATCTTAAAAAGTATGATTAATATCCTAATTAAATAATTCAATGTAATACATATGATTAACATCCTAATTAAATTTTTTATAGATATCTTAAAAAGTGTCAATTTTAATTATGAAAATGTGAATTTTGATTCCAAAAGTGTTGATATTATATTAAATTGTTAAATTTGCGCATTTAGATTTCAATATCTTGAAGCAAATTGAAAACCAAATTGAAATTATGAGCTACTTGATTTTTTTTTATGATGAACCTAACACTACTTGTATTCTACACATTAAACACAATTTTCATTAAGTTTGATTGAAAAAAAATTAAGTTGAAAAAGAATTTGATTTTGCGACCTGATAACAAAAAATAAAAAATAACAGGTCATCTGTAATGATCCCAAGCCAAGTGTTTATTGAGTTATTAAGTGCATACAAGATTCATTCAACACATGAAGATCATCATACATTCAATATATAGAAGAACAAGCAAAGATTTGACCCTTTTATTATAAGCAATGTAGGATCAATACAATAGATGGTCGATCTGGCATAAACCTCAGATGGCCGTACAAACAATAGATATGAGCTGCTACAAAATGCTCCTGCTAATAAAAAAGAAGTCTCTAAAGGATGGATAAGTAATGAATACCAGTACCAAGCAGATCTGAATGTCAAACCCTCCAACTAGAGAGTGCCACGCTCCAAGTGGGGACTGAAGCCCTCAATAATTCGGCCCTGATGAAAGAGGCCTCCAAATGCTATGAAAATCTCCACAGTGATAGATCAGGATGCCGCAATGAGAACCCAAGTGCTCAAATCCTCCAATACCTGCTAGATCCTTAGATATAGCTACCCTCCAAATAATGGTGCGCCCTCCTCTTGGGAAAACGTCCCACTCTCAATACAAATCAATCCTCCACTGAAAGACTCCGGAAAACCACCAAGAATGATGTCAAGACACCTACAAATAAAACCCAATACTTGGAATTCCCGAAATCACTTCTCCTCAGCTAGGATGAATCCTCCCTCAATGAATGGTGCCCCCCTCTTGCTGGAAACCCACAACTGGTGCGCTCTCTCTCTATCTGCACATGCAACTGATGTAGAATCCTCCTGTAACTGAGTAGATCTGGAACTAGAATGGTGTGGGAGCGTATTGCAGCTCCGAGACCAAGATTAGGATAAGCTAGGTGGAATCTTTCACCACCAAATCGTCCTCTAGGGTTTGTTAAGTCAAAACCCTCAAAATCCCCAAGAGATGGGCTCACTAGCTAAAGCCAGATATCAAACTGATAAACATACATGAATAATTGAGAAGAGGCACTTGCCTTTCCTTTATACTTTTTTTCTCACCTTGTCCCTCCAAAGTGACTTTCATTTTATTAATAATTAATTAATTAATTAAATCACTTTAATTAATTAATTAATCTTTTTACCTTTGAAAAGCTCCTTATCTTTCCTTGTGGCTTCCCTGGCCACTGAAAGTCACTTCTAGCCATCCCATCCTGTAGTGTTTCTCCTCATAATGATAGAATATGATCATCAATGCAAGATGGACCCCACAATACCTCTCAATTACCCCTGCACTCGCTCTAGCACCCATCTGGCTACTCTGGTCATCATAAATCTCTCCCCTGTGATGATGTCCCAAAGTGGGGACATTACAGTCCTCCCTGCTAGAAAATTGTTTGTCCTCAAGCAATACCCAAATCCCCCGATGTAAAATACCAGGATCCCATGTCCACCTGTGGGATACATAGTAGAACCCTTCCAACGATGAACAATAGCACACACCACCCCCTGTATCCCATATCAGGAAGTGAACTGCAATACTCTATGAAGAATAGTCCTAGAAGATATCAACCCTGTTAACCTCCTGCACCTGACCCATGGCCTCATCTCGGAATGAGTCCATCCTCCAAATCTCTACCAAGATCCACACGGTCTCCATCAACTGCACATGATGATGCCAGAATGAGGTACTGCAAGATCTCCATGAGGCACCCTCAAGTGCTGTGCTAAATGGAAAGTTAGAACAACTTTCCTCTACAATGGTCCACTCTCCCCTGTTGGTCAATGAACCGCACAATCCTGCAATCCCTGGGTCCCATGCTAACCTCTGTCGATGCTCCTCCTGCTGACACTGCACTACTCTATCCACGACTGTTTGTCCCCTGCATACATATAGGATCCTCCTCGTCGGGATCCTCAAGCTGAAATACCTGTGACGACCGAACCTGCTGCCCAGAAACTGTATTGGCATAAACACCTATGTAGAAGAAATACCTGTCCAAACGTCTCCATGCCCTATCATGATGATCAAGAGGAAGAAAAGGTCTCGCCCCATAGGAAAAGTACCTTCCGACCCCCTCCAAACCAACCCAAGGTGGAGTGTGTGTCTCTTTGGCGCCACCTGGGTCGTCATGTAGTGAAACATCCTGCTAACCAAGTGAACTCTCTGATCCCATGGAAAACTTGGAAGTTTATCACTTCCAGTCTCTGCTAGCTGCTCCTGTGCTGGGCTGATCACTGTCGGAAGCCCACTATGCTCATCTGTCATCACCAAGTCTATGATGCTCACCATCACACACCAAGTCTCAACTGTCTGTCTAACACGGTCCACCTCTAACCTGCTGTATGTCGTAAAAGTACTCCTGTCATATAGTCTCATCTTAATCACTGTCCATGCCCCCAACCATGGCCTATCTCTCCTCATGCTGTTGTATATGATAAAAGTGTCAGGACAGGCTAATAGAAACATCTGTAGCTGACTGTAGGAAGGGAAGGTGCCACATGCTTGTGTCAATCCCAAGGATTCGACCAGAAGCTCTTCCATCAGTGTCCATGATCGATGCTCTCTTGTGGTCATCACCAAATCCCAACGATCCAATACAGTCGAAAGTAACCCATATGACCATTGGTGAACCAACCTCCATCTCTCATCTACCATGCAACTGCTGAAATGGTGAAGGTGATCTCCCACAACTATGTGCTTCTATAGAGGAGTGAAATCTACATACTCCCCTAAGTGTGTCTCCTCCTTGCAAGGCACTATACCCATCCAAATGCCACCATACACCTCGACATCTTTCTGTGAGCTATCACTCATCACGGTATGCTCCGGCATACTCATGTCATCTCCCGTGAACTCATGTTGCATCACAGATCCTGGGCGTGCAGCTGGATCAATCTCTATATGGAGATCAACCACTCCCAAGACACAAATGGAAGTGTCCCCCATCAACTAGTGCTCCTCTTCTAGATCATCAACATCCTCTGTCAATGTGACTGATTGATACATCTGACTGTCCACTAAGACAGATGAAGTGGATCTCTGACGAATCTCCTCAAGAGACCCATCTGATATAGACTCTGATTCTTGAAGGGCGGCCTGTGTGCCTCTCAAGAATCCTCGAGTGTTCTCCAACTCCCAAGTGAGTCGGTCTACCTCCAACTCCTGCCCCCTCAGGGCCTTATGATACAACTCGCCAATTCCCAGTAGGCAGTTGCTGTCTGTCAACAGCTGCTAGTAGTCAGTCCTCATCATAGACACTCTCTCCCGGAGAGTGTGAAAATCATCCATGGAAAATCCTCCATCTGAGCTCCCCTGTGCCACTGGTGCTCTCCAACCGTAATCTGCCATCACTGCATGCATTTCATCAATATGTCTAGTGGATGCCCTGATCATAGCCTCACTAACTCTCAACTGTGCTGCTAAGTGGTGTGACTTCTGGTCATGGTCATACTGAGGTACCATCTCAGATCCTTCACTGCCACTGTTAGTCTCGCTAATGTCAACTCTAGAGTCCCCAAAGACACTCTCTGCATAAGATAATTTGCTCAACTGCCCACTCTCTACGGTGCTACTGGGTCTTTCCATACATAACTGCACATCATCCTCAATTGGTAGCTCCCTCTGAATCATACTGTATCCGGTGTGAGAAACTGTGTCCTCCTGTGCACTCAACCTGCTACTATCATCTGTGCCTGGATCCCATATAGATGTATCCAGACTCGTGCTATGGTCATCCTTATTGCTACAGAGTGCATCCTCATCCATGCAATCTGATCCTGGAAGCAAGTGCTCCATCCACTTGTCATCCTCTGCAATCTTCTCAGCTAATGGAGTCTCCAATAGCTGTGACTCAATCCCCTTAGGCTGATCTGTATGTGTAAGGTCACCTGCTTGTACGTCCTGTACCTCCTCCTGGACCTGTGGGTCTACCTGTCCATGGTGTGCATCCCTCACACTAGGCTCATCCATCATACCTGACGTGCCACTGACCTCCTCATGTGACGTAGCTATCATGGGTGTCTGAAAAGGTGATAGATGTGTCACAGCCCCCATAGGAAGCTCATCATCTCCAGGTGATAACACATGTGACTCCTCACTAGTGTCGCCACTCTGCTGAGGCGTAAGGTCATCAATGGTATGTGACGTGTCTGCTGAGACACTGGGGCTATCATCCTGTCCATCCAGCTGCCTATCCACTACACAAGGGTCATCCTCCTCCTTAAGCCTACAAGCATCACTAGCCTCTATGCAAGAGTCATCATCACTATCCTCTAAGGTAGAGTCACT
>ML801951.1:443327-461770 GCA_009831015.1 Picea engelmannii | reverse complement strand
CACTGTCATCATCCGACTGCTCTGAATCCACATCTATCGCTCCATCCTCACACACCTCACCCTCACTGTCATGACATGCCTCAATAATGTGCTCCTGATCTTTACCCCTGCACCTATGATCTAGTTCCCACGACCCCTTGCAATTGTGGCAAGGTTGCATGCTCCTACTGGGCATGGGGTTTCTCTGTTCTTCCCACTATATAATTGCTTCTTTTTTCTTTTCACCTGCTATGATCATCCCCTGTAAAATATCCCATTTTCTCCAATGGCGATTTCTAAAGGCTGCATATTGTAGGAAGGTTATTGTATCCTTAGTTTCCTTTCTAAGGCCGTCATACATGATCTCCAACCATGGTATCTCAAAGGCTATATTATCCACTTCTTTCCAACTATCCATTTATCCCTATGGAAGACCCCCCTAAGTTTGCAGGATTTAAGCTCTGATACCACTGTAATGATCCCAAGCCAAGTGTTTATTGAGTTATTAAGTGCATACAAGATTCATTCAACACATGAAGATCATCATACATTCAAGATATAGAAGCACAAGCAAAGATCTGACCCTTTTATTATAAGCAATGTAGGATCAATACAATAGATGGCCGATCTGGCATAAACCTCAGATGGCCGTACAAACAATAGATATGAGCTGCTACAAAATGCTCCTGCTAATACAAAAGAAGCCTCTAAAGGCTGGATAAGTAATGAATACCAGTACCAAGCAGATCTGAATGTCAAACCCTCCAACTAGAGAGTGCCACGCTCCAAGTGGGGACTGAAGCCGTCAATAATTCAGCCCTGATGAAAGAGGCCTCCAAATGATATGAAACTCTCCACAGTGATAGATCAGGATGTCGCAATGAGAACCCAAGTGCTCAAATCCTCCAATACCTGCTAGATCCTTAGATCTAGCTGCCCTCCAAATAATGGTGCGCCCTCCTCTTGGGAAAACGTCCCACTCTCAATACAAATCAATCCTCCACTGAAAGACTCCGGAAAACCACCAAGAATGATGTCAAGATACCTACAAAGAAAACCCAATACCTGTAATTCTCGAAATCACTTCTCCTCAGCTAGGACGAATCCTCCCTCAATGAATGGTGCGCCCCTCTTGCTGGAAACCCACAACTGGTGTGCCCTCTCTCTATCTGCACATGCAACTGATGTAGAATCCTCATGTAACTGAGTAGATCTGGAACTAGAATGGTGTGGGAGTGTATTGCAGCTCCGAGACCAATCTTGGGACAAGCTAGGTGGAATCTTTCACCACCGAATTGTCCTCTAGGGTTTGTTAAGTCAAAACCCTCAAAACCCCCAAGAGATGGGCTCACTAGCTAAAGCCAGATATCAAATTGATAAACATACATGAATAATTGAGAAGAGGCCCTTGTATTTCCTTTATACTTTTTTTCTCACCTTGTCCCTCCAAAGTGACTTTCATTTTATTAATATTTAATTAATCAATTAATCTTTTTACCTTTGAAAATCTCCTTATCTTTCCTTGTGGCTTCCCTGGCCACTGAAAGTCACTTCTAGCCATCCCATCCTGTAGTGTTGCTCCTCATAATGATGGAATATGATCATCAATGCAAGCTGGACCCCACAATACCTCTCAATTACCCCTGCACTCGCTCTAGCACCCATCTGGCTACTCTGGTCATCATAAATCTCTGCCCTGTGATGATGTCCCAAAGTGGGGACATTACATCATCTACTAAGGCTTGGTTTGTTGCATTTAGATTTTCATTTTTTTTTATTGAATTTGAAGTATATTCCAAATTCAAGGTAGTGTATGATTAACATCCTAATTAAAAATTAATAGCACTAGTGAATACTTTTATTAATGGTAGGTGTCATATTAATGGCACTAGTGAATACTTCCAATGTGTAGAGGATTGATAATCCATCAACCCTTTTCTACCCTTTTCGTTACATAAAAAATTTATATCAATATAAATTTTAATGAAAATCACTTATATTAAAGTATATTTTAATTTTACATATTAAAATAGGTTCTAGATCATGTTTTTATTTCAATTTTTATTTCAAAGTACATATTTTTATTTCACATTTTCTTGAATAAATATATTGAAAGCTTGAAAAGAAACCAAAGACAAACATAACTAATTTAGTGTTGGATTGTCATTTCATTGTGAATTTTCAATAAAGAAACCAAGGATGAACATAACCATTTTAGTTCTGTACTGTCATTTCATTGTGAATTTTCAATTTTGAGTTCATAGTTTTTACTAAATTTCGATTGATAGGAGTCTATGACCTATCAAAATAAAGGAAGGTCCTAGATTGATGCAATGATCAATATGCTTAAATTTACAATTTGCATTGTTAAAGTCAATTGATTATCCCTTGAATGGAATGGAATAAAACCCATATCACCCAATGAAAACTGGCTTTTAGCTCGGTAGTCTAATACTTATTTTTCATCACCATGGAATCAAACTTTGTTTTTATGTCTTCACTCTCATAAGAAGCTCTCATATATTTTTAATATACAATATTGTTTGTTGTTTTTTCCATTCTAATATTATTAATAGGAGGCAATTGAGAAATCTGAAACCTAACTTGAGCAGCCCTGTAGTCCTCAACCCTCATCTCTCAGTGTCATTTGGGGTAAGAGGCTCCAAAGTGGGAAACTATAATTTGATGACTTGTTTGACTATTTTCAACCATATTTCCAAATCAAACAAAATTTAAATTATAAGTTAGAAACTATAATTTGATAACTACCCAGATCTTCCATCACTACAAAATCAAGTCTACTTCACATAATACAAATCAAAGAAAATTTAAATTATAAGTTAGAAACTATAATTTGATAACTACCAAGATCTCCCATCACTACACAATGAACTCTACTATGTACATAATCAACTCTACTTCACTTAGTACAATGATCTTTATACAATCATGTTTATAAATAAAATGAAATAAAACATTTTTAATTTCAACACAGTATCATAAAACATAAATTAACTCTTTTTTTTTTGTAAATAAAGTAGGATCCTTATATTAATAATTGCTTATGTATATACAATGCCACTTATTAGCCACCTGTTCTTACACAAAAGGGAAACCAGAACAGGTGGTTTTCAACAAAATCTTAGAGTTTGATGCGTCACAACTTAAACAAAACAATATGAACAAAACAATGATTAGAAATTGGTCACCATGACCATCTAGCTTGCATCATGAGATAGAGATTCTGCCCATCTTTGGAGAGGTGAAAAAACCAGAAGGAGAGCAAACAAAAAATCTTGGAGGTTCTTGTTGGATCATGTTGTCATTGATGCCAATGGTTTGATTATTTGGGAGATTGTTGGATCATATGTCATTGATGTAAATGGTTTGATTGATTGATGTCATTGATTGATGTCAAGTAATTGATCGATTGATGATTGTCCTTTATGAGAATGATATATGTCAAAGTGGAAACCAATTGATAAAGATATGATGCATAGATGAAGATGGATCAATGAGTTGTCATTGATACATGATGATTCATATTTTGTTTGATGAAAAGATGACTCATTATTGTCTTATCATGATTGATAAGGTGCACAAATGGATGAACTCCAAAGTGTTCCCCTTATGGTGAAAGCCCTCATGGGAAGACGCTTGCGGATTGAGTTATCCTAGAAGAATGATTGGAGGACCCATGCTTGTATGTGAAATAATGAGATGAAGATCAATGAAGTTGTTGGTGAAACTATTCTAGATTGATAGTGCTTGTCATGCCATTTCTGGTGGTATGTGGAATGTCACATAACTCCTCACGGTTTGAGAGTTATGGCCTTATGAAGTTGGAGGACCCCCATATGAAGGCTTGAATCCCCCAAGGTCAAAGAAGTCAAAGTGCTTGAAAATAAGAAATCATTATTTAAATGATAAAGTAAAGTGACAAAGTCAAGGTTGATTATTTAAATAATAAAAAGAAGTGACAAAATCAAGAAGGAATATTTAAATGATAAAGTATTGGAGAACTTTCTATTCATGGAAAGTGGTTAACCCTAAAATAAGGAAAATAGGTTAAATAACCTAGAAATGGGTTAAGTGACCTAGAAATGGGTTAAGTGACCTAGAAGACAAAAGTATAAATAGGAAGCTAGGATCTCTTGTGAAAGGTACATCTGGTGAGAATCCTTTTTTTGGATCAATGGAGAGCTTCTTGATATTATGTTGTGGAGTATTGATGGAGATCTTCTTGAGCATTATTGGTGTGGATCTTTTGAGCATGATTGAAGATCTATTTTGAGGAAGAGAGCAAGAGGAGGATCTCATGGATGCATCAAATTTTCGGCAATGTCGGAGATCTTGATGACAAAATTCTTGGAACTTCAGAAACCCTAGTTTCTGAGGTATACATGGGTTGTATGTGCTTATGGTGCATATACATTAAGGTATACACGGGCTGTCTGAAGATGAGGAGTGTATGGTGGATAAAATGGTGAAGACTTGTGTTTGAGATTGTGGAAAGCTCTTGGATGATTAGGCAGGTTCTAGATCTGCATTCTATGGCCTCAGATCTATCACTAAGACACTGGTATGATTACATTATTGTCTTTATGAATACTATTGTTTGATGTGATGGGAATGCTTAGGGAATTCTTGGTATGGATCCTATGATGTGGTTCAGTTTGGTTGATTTTGTTAATGGAGTGATCAATACTCTTGTGATTCATTGGTGACATGATTTCTATGGTATACTAGATGCTTATACATGTTTGAGATAGCATTCATATTGATCTATTGTGGAGCATGAGCAAGCTATTGGAGAGATTGGAGATGTTGTGATTGGATGTGGGTTAGTTTGAATAGTGGAAGACAAAAGAGAAAGTGATTGTAGGTTGCAGAGGATCTGAGCATGTGAAGCAAAGAAAAACCTTAGTTTCTCAGAAGCATATGCATGTTGCATTATACACTGTACGCATGCACACACGGGCTGTAGTGAGCCAGGACGCGTACACACGTAGGCTGCACTACTGACTGGTCACGTACCTGTTGACAAATTGATATCTGTTGAGGATTGTTTCCTCATCTCAGTTGGTGTTGAGGGTGTAAGCTGAGTCTTGCATTATAGAGCTGGTGCTCTTGTAGAGTTGTACTCTATTCAATTGTTGTTGATAAACCACATATTGTTGTCCATAATAAAAAGAAAAATTGTACATACATTTTGTGTTCTTTGTGTTACTTGTGGTGATGAATTATTGATGATATGTGTTGTTGATATATGCTACTGATATATGTTCACAACTAACTGGTTATAAATGACAACAATGGGTAATGAATAAATGTTGAATGTTAACTAAGGAGTCTTATGCGAAGAGGGAAGTTTTGGGTAAAAGAGACCCACACTCATTCACCTGCCCCCTCTAAGTGTGGTAGGTGTGTCCAACAATTGGTATCAGAGAGGGCCTTCACTACAAGCCTTAACAAGCTTGAAGGAGATCCATAGACACACAAATGGATGATTAAGTTCCAATCCTTGATGAGGAAGACTATTCTACTTGGAGAATATAGATGAAATTATATTTGAAGACAATGGGAGAAACTATTTGGAAGGTAGCCATTGATGGATCGGTTCCATTGAAGAACAAGTCAAAGTTTGCATCTCAAAGAGAAGGAAAGAAGAATGATTCATTGGCTCTCAAGACCATTCTTAGTGGACTCTCAAGCCCTATCAAAGAGAGCATGGGACAATGCACTTCCACCAAGGATCTATGGATAAAGCTATAGGAGACATATCAAAACAAGAAGGAGAAGGAAGACCACTCCATCAAGATCATCAAAAGTAAAGAGTCATAAAAAACTCTTGAATGCATTGTTTCTAAATGTGATTTTGAAAACATTTCAAGTGAAGATAAAGAATCAAGTGATAATAGCACAATGGAAGATCTTGAAGACATTTCAAATGAAGGAAAAAACTCATGTGATGGTGTTGGCAAGAAGGAAGATATTGAAGGTAAAGAATATCCCAAGACTCTTGATTGCAATGATTCAAAGTGTGATGATGTTGAATTTTTCTCAATTGAAGAAGATGATCTAGAAACAGTTTGTGTAAAGTTTGATTATAGTTATCCCATGGAAAGAATAGAAGAAAATCTATTAGAACTTCAAAAGGAAATTGAAGAGGGTTTATACATGTATAGGAGTGATCATTTTTATACACACTATAACTATCTTTCAGATAACACTAAGAATTTTCTGAGGAGTCAAAGGTACATCTTGAAGTTAAAGGGAATGCTCAAAGAAAAAGAAGAGAGTTCTAGATTAGAAGAAAAGGAAGAAGAGATCACAAGACTAAAGAATGGAAAAGAAGATATAAATGTATATGATGAGATTAACAAAAGTTTTGAAACCATTGTCCATCTCAAGACCCAAATTGAAGAAGCCAAAAGAATAGAGGAACTATTGAAGATTCAAATAAATGAGAAGGAAGAGTCATGTTGTAAGCTAGAAGCTTAAATTGTTCACCTTAGAAAGAAGGTAGAGAAGTCAAACAAATTCTTGAATATCTCAAGAATCTTGGATGAGATATTGGAAAGTCAAAGACCATCATGTGATAAATCATTTCTTGGATACAAAGGAGAAGATACACATGCTGAAGCAAGCACCTCAAAGAAACATGAGGTAAGTCCATCAAAAAAGGAAGACAATGTTGCAAAACAACCATCTACACAAGACAAAGAAGATTTCAAAAGAACAAAGCAAGGAAGACATCAAGAAGCTACTTTTGGGACACCAAAGAAAAGGTATGAAAGTATTTTTCATGGGCATTGTTATTAATGTAATGGATATGGTCACAAATCTTTTGAATGTAGATCTTATGAAAGGAGATATAATGAAAGATTCTATAACACCACAAGGTGTTGGAGATGTGATCAAGTAGGACATATTTCTGTTCACTGTAACTCCATGAGATGCTACAGCTATAGTGGATTTGGCCACAAATCCTAGGAGTGCTGGAACACAAGAAGAAAGTCCACGACGAGAAATTCACATAGCATCGATAGAAGAAGGAATGAAGTAAGAAAGGGAGACATCTTTGAAAAAATGGATGCTCAAAGCTCAATTTATGAGGATAAGGGTCATCTACAGAAGTGGGTGAAGAAGACAGAGCAACCATAATAGAATGAAAGACTTAAGGGAAGATTAAGTAAGACATCTACTGAGGCATACGCGGGTGACAGTGGTGACAGTCATGTACATACACTGGATGAACTTGCATAGGTCACGTACACATGTTCTATGTTGTGCAAAAGGCCGCATATATGTGGTGAAGCCTAAGAAAAAGGGCTGTGCACATGGGTTGCAGCTTGATGTGATGGTATAACTTTGTGTTGCAGGGTCTGACATTGTTTATTGCAGGTTCTGACACTGTTTACTGCAAGTTTTCATGGTTCTAAGTTAGATCACACAAGGTTATGATATAAAATAAATCTTGGGTGCATGGCACTAACCCATGAGTATGGATTGATGTTGATCAAATTCTCATCTATTGGATTATGTAAAATAATTTGTTGGGGTACATGGCTAGTACATAATTGAAGTTTCATTGATATATCTTATGATGTATTATTGGACGCATTTGGTATTGTTGCATATCATGATGCATCAATTTTTCATGTGGTTGGACTACATATTGGGACATGTAGTTGGTGATTTGAGTTGATAGTCATGTTGTACATCATTGGGATTCATAGCTTGTTGATACATGGTTTATATACTTTCTTGGTGCAAGTAATGATGCATGATGGTACACTCATGGATGGTATTTGTTTAGCATATTGGTAGATGCACATGTTGGCATATGATCGATACATTTCATGGATGATATCTTTGGCACATTGTTGATGTACATGGTTGATGTACATGGGTGTTGTGCACGGTGGGCACATTTTGGTACATGATATACTTGGTTGATATATTGTTCATGATTCTCTATTTCATTGATGACATATATTTTGTTTCATGATGTATGTTATGGCACAAGTTTGATGCATGAACATGTCCAAGGATCGTCATATGGTAGAATATTTTTAATCTTGTAGAGAATATAGGGGGAGACATACCCTTAGGGGGATTCATTCTTCTTCCCATAATTCCAGGAGGAGCGATGGTCACAGGGGGAGTATGTTTGATGTATATTCAGCATTACATCAGAGTGATATCCCTTGTTCAAAAGGGGAGAGATTACTCAAGGGAAGATCAAAGGAATTCAGATAGGGGGAGCATGGGAGCATCCCTAAGGAGAATGCAAGCAGGGGGAGCAACCCCAAGAGGAGAATGGCTCTTTGCCATTGATGTCAAAGGGGGAGAGTTAATCACATTGATGTGATTGATGTTTATTTATGGGGAGAGATAGTCACATTGACTATTGATGTAGAGCATGCCTTATCTACATGTTGACATCAATAATTGGTAATTGGTGTTGACATCAATGTTGGTATTTCCATCAATGCCAAAGGGGGAGATTGTTGGATCATATTGTCATTGATGCCAATGGTTTGATTATTTGGGAGATTGTTGGATCATATGTCATTAAAGTAAATGGTTTGATTGATTGATGTAATTGATTGATGTAAGTAATTGATTGATTGATGATTGTCCTTGATGAGAATGATAGATGTCAAAGTGGAAACCAATTGATAAAGATACACTAGCATATTTGGGTCATTTTGCGACGACTGTTTCGACGCTCTTGTGACGTTATGTTGTTGACATTGTGACGAATCAACAGTCTTTGAAATGTCGTTTTATGTCACATGGCAATTGCAATGAACTTTAACAAACATCGCAAGAGCGACAACATAGGCAATTGCGACAAAAAAAGAAATATCGTCGCCAATACGACAATATAGGCAAACTATGTGAAACCAACATGTCATCTCAATTGCGACACCCATTGCGACAAAAAAATTCATGGTTTATATAGCAAAACTGTCATAATAATTTAATCGGTCATCGCACTGGCGACGACAACTTTTCGTTGTTTACATAGCAAAACCGTCGCATCAATTGAAGTTGTCATCGCATGTGGGATGACAACTTTTCGTTGTTTATATAACAAAACCGTTACATCAATTGAAGTTGTCGTCGCACGTGCGATGAGAACTTTTCGTCTTTTATATAGAAAAACTGTCGCAACAATTGAAGTTGTCATTGGATGTGCGACAAGAAATTTTCATTTTTATACAACAAAACTGTCACAACGATTGAAGTTGTCGTCACACGTGCGATGACAAATTTTCATTTTTATATAGCACAATGGTTGCAACAATTGAAGTTGTCGTCGCATAGGCGACAACAACTTTTCATTTTTACATAGCATAATTGTCGCAACAATTGAAGTTGTCATCGCACAGGCAAAAAAATATTTTCGTTGTTTATACAACAAAACTGTCGCAACAATTAAGGTTGGCATCGCAATTGCGATGACCAATATTTATTTAAAAAAAGAAAAAAAAATATTTTAGGCTGCAATTTTGATATTAATATTAATATTACCATAATACTTTTTTAATTGATATGTGCTCCATTAATAATAATTTAACAGACAATTAATGAATTCAAAGCGCTAGGACTTCTCTGAGCTACTAAACCTAGAATCTGATGCCCTCTCTGTCAAATCCATGAAGAATCTGTTGACCATCTGCTCCTCAATTGCCCCTTTGCAAAAGAAGTCTGGCGACATGCCCTGCCAGGAGGGATCCCTTCTGACCAACTCCCTCCTGACATACCCACTCTGCTAAAAACTTGAGCCACCCTTTGTCCTTTCCCTCTCAAATAAAACCCTAAAATCACGTGTTGCTGGATGTCCCTCCCTAAATTCATCCTTTGGAAAATTTGGATCGAAAGAAATTTGGATCTTCAGAAATTTGACCGCTTTGCTCGACATCGTTTCTGCCAAAGCCAAAGCTCTATTGGGAGAATGAATCTCCTACATTTGGCCTTGCACCAACTCCCTTTATCTCAACTCCCCTAATAAATATTGGATCCATAGCTTCGCTCCAGACCTCAAAGCCCTGTAGAATTCCTACAGAAACCCCGATAGATCTAGAATTCTAGTTAAATTGAACACAAACAATTTTTTGATATTCAAGAGATGAGAGAAAGTTTTTTCTCCATAAATCAGAGAATTATATTAATAAAAAATGAATATACATGAGCAACCATCCTCAAAAAGAAGAGAGGAGGTGAATATATAGAATTTCCAACATAGAAATTCTAGTAAAAAAAAGCTAGAAATAGCTAAAATAGGTGTCATAAGCTAAGGGAGACCACATAGTTCGACCTAGACCACTAAATATACATGTCACACACTCATTAATGTCCACATGACTTAAGTGATGCGCATTATCTCACTTAAGCTCACTTAAAAAACAAGAGAAGCAGTTCCAACTCACTTAACTGACCCAAAATAGTAGTTACTAATAATAGTAACGAAAAAAATCATTAATTAAGGAATAAATCTCTCACTCAAAGAGGAGGTGTGCATTACCCAATAATAGATGAGTTTTTTCATGGGGTATTTGGAATAAATCATGAATAAATCAAGAAAATCAAGAACCGGGAGTTGAGTCTTGATCTAAAATTAGCAGTTTTCCCTAAAATCTAGGGATGAGGCACCCTTCTTCTCTATGTGGCAAAATTAGGTGAAATAAAGTGTAAATGAATGTATTAACCAATATCTAGGAGTCTAAGATAGGTATAAACTAATGTAAGTTAGGGTTATTCTCCAACACCCCCCCTTAAGCCTAACTGTAATGACAAAAACATTTGAGTCCCGACAACTTGTCCTTTTTAGGTACTCATTACATAAAAGAACTCCTCATGAAAAGAGGAAAGAGGGAAAACCTCGTGGGAGCCCCCCCCCCGAAAAAAAAGAGGAAAAAAAATGTTGAGTGGACAAAAGTGACCTACTCAGTTGTCTCCACCACTCCAAGCATAACTCTCAGTTCTGAAAATTTCTTTTCAGTGAATGACTTGGTGAAGATGTCTGCAACTTGCTGCTTTGTGGGGAAGTACTGTAGTGAAATGACCCTGTCATGTATCAGCTCATATATTTAATTCATGTGATGAAATTCCCATCTACGAGAAGCGGCAATGGCCAAAACTAGTTGAATGGAGTCCATTTTTGCAACAGGTGCAAATGTCTCTATGTAGTCTATGCCATGTACCCGTGAGTATCCTTTTGCGACAATTCAAGCTTTGTACTTGATGATCTCACCATATTCATCAATATTTTTTTGATATATCCATCGACATTGAACAATCTTTCTTCCTTTCAGAAGTGGAACCAAGTCCCATGTGTTGTTGTCCATAAGAGTAGAGTACTCTTCATCCATGGTAGCCTCCCAAAGTGGGTTTCCAGCAGCCTCAGAGTGTGACTTTGGATCTGAACCAAGTGAAATATAGCAATGTATGGGTATCAAAGGTTCTATGGCAGCCAGGGCTTGAGGAGCCCCAAAAAACTGTGATCTAGTCCTTCTTGTATCCGCAGGATCACCGACTAGTTCACCCACATCTTGCAGGGTTTTCTCTGCCCAAGTTGGAAACTGAGTTGGAGCAGCCATGAAATTCTCCTCATCCTCTGTATCAGACCCAAAATTCTTCTCTGATGGCTTCTCTAAAGTTCTTGAATAAGTTTCTTACTCCTCCTCATCAGTGACAACAAGCGGTTCCTCGGCAGGGTCTTCTGAAAAATCATGCAGTGATTCTTCTTCAAACTTCACACTTCGAGCTAGAATGAACTTTTCAGTGTGAGAGTCCAGCAATATATATCCTTTGAAACCTTTAGGATATCCAAAAAATATGCATTCAAAACTTTGAGGCTCCAAATCCTTCCTCTTATCTGTCGGAATGTGAGCCCATGGTCGTGAACCAAAAATATGAAAGTGCGACACTTTCGGTTTCTTACCGGTCCAACATTCAAAAGGAGTGGTGCCTTTGAGTGATTTGTGAGGAACTCAGTTCTAAATGTATTCTTCACAATTAATAGCTTCAGCCCATATCTTGGGAGCTAATGATTTCGACTGTAGCATACAATTGGCCATCTCTTTTAAGGACCAGTTTTTCCTCTCCGCAACACCGTTCTGTTGTGGTGTATATGGAACTGTATGTTGTAGTTGTATACCTGCATCAATACAAAGTTGATGCACACATTTGTTGACATAATCCCCCCCATTATCAGTATGGAGTATATTAATCTTACACCCAGACTCATTCTCAGCAAGTGCTTTAAATTCTATAAGGCATTCAAATACTTCTGATTTTAATTTCAAAACAAATACCCAAGTAAAGCGAGAGAAATCATCTATGAAGGTGAGTACATATTGAGCCTTACTGATTGAAGGCTGTGGGAATGGGCCCGTGATGTCACTTTGAATCATCCCAAGAGGTGAATAATCTTTCTATGCCTTCCCTTTGTCAAACTTTTTCTCTGGATGCTTGCCAAGAATGAATCCTTGACATACACTGCTTGTGAATTTAATAGCTGGCAATCCTTCTACCATGTTTTCCTTGTTGAGTTGATGCAAGTAATTATAGTTTAGATGGCCAAATATTTCATGCCATAATCTGCTGATATCATTAGATTGTGATATAAATACATTGCTAATAGATTTAGGAATAAAGTGGGAGAAGAAATACAAACAAGAACCGTGATTTGCAATTCCATGTGCAAGCTGTGAGCTCGTGGAAATGTCGGTAATCACTGTGGAGTTCGGAGTGAACTCCACCTTCCTTCCAGAGCCAGAATGAGTGATCTGATATATCGAGAGAATATTTGTAGACAACAAGGGAACATGAAGCACATTTGTGAAGCATCCCCCTTCAATATCAACAATTCCTTCTCTGCACACCTTTGCGGCTGTGGCATCTCCCAAGTAAATTGGGGATCTGGTGCTTTCTTTGATGGAAGAAAATTCATTTTTTGATGCAGCCATATGGTTCAATGCAACTGAATCAAGGATCCAATATGATGGAGTGGATGTGACAGCCATTAAAGAATGACCATCTTGTGCTCTCCCTCTCGTTCTGTTATCATCTTTCTTCTTTGCATTTTCGGGCACCGTGAGATTGTGTTGCTGCAATTGCTTAGCCATATCATCGATAGTCTTCCTCATGCATTTTTTTTTTAGGATGAAAACCTTTGGAATAGTATCTTCAAAGTGTTCTTTCCTTCTTCTTATTACCCTTAGGCTCAGAATATTTCTCTGAAGATTGTGAGGATCTCTCCTTCTTCGATTCAGGAAATTTACCCATTCCTTTTTTCTTGTCTTTTCCACTGCTCTTTGGAGCATCATTAGTCGCAAGTTCTTGGTTCTTGGAACGATTAATGGCACCCATTTGGAATAAATTATCTTTATCTTGAGTCAATTCTGCAATGAAATCATTCAATGGAGGCATTTTCCATTTTTCCTGAGTCAATTTAGATGCTTGAAAAGACGACACAAATATGGAATATTCAAGGCCTAATTTCGAGAGAATTGAAAGGATGAGTTGTTCTTCCTCTTTCATGACTCCACATGCATTAAGTTCAACGAGGAGGGATTTGAAATTGGTGAAGAATTATTTCAGGTTGCTGAAATGAATTGGACTTAGGGATATGAGTTCATTCTCCAGTTGATGCACTCTCATTGTATCCTGCTTGTCGAATAGTCCTTCCAATGTGGTCCAGACCACATTGAGAGTAGTGGCTCTATTGACATGAAAGATGAGATCTATGGAAATTGATAGGCATATCAGCCCAATTGATTCATCTAATTTATTGAAATACTTTATCTTCTCCGTTGCAATAGTCGGTTCTTTCTCCATTCCCATTGTTACCCGGTAAAGCCCTTTGCTTCAGAGGAGCAGAGAGATCTCTGTCTTCCATTCGAAGTAATTGAAAGGATTTAGAATGAATTTTGTGGGATGAGAGAGATGATCCATTGCTTCTTTCTGCAATTCCTGATGATCTATACCTGCAAATAAAACCATGTACAATCCACTAGATTCAATCTATCTCTGATACCATGTAGAATTCCTACAGAAACCCCGATAGATCTAGAATTGTAGTTAAATTGAACACAAACAATTTGTTGATATTCAAGAGATGAGAGAAAGTTTTTTCTCCATAAATCAGAGAATTATATTAATAAAAAATGAATATACATGAGCAACCATCCTCAAAAAGAAGAGAGGAGGTGAATATATAGAATTTCCAACTTAGAAATTCTAGTAAAAAAAAGCTAGAAATAGCTAAAATAGGTGTCATAAGCTAAGGGAGACCACATAGTTCGACCTAGACCACTAAATATACATGTAACACACTCATTAATGTCCACAAGAGTCAAGTGATGCGCATTATCTCACTTAATCTCACTTAACTGACAAGAGAAGCAGTTCCAACTCACTTAACTGACCCGAAATAGTAGTTACTAATAATAGTAACAAAAAAAATCATTAATTAAGGAATAAATCTCTCACTCAAAAAGGAGGTGCGCATTAATCAATAATAGATGAGTTTTTGCATGGGGGAGTTGGAATAAATCATGAATAAATCAAGAAAATCAAGAATCAGGAGTTGAGTCTTGATCTAAAATTAGCAGTTTTCCCTAAAATCTAGGGATGAGGCGCCCTTCTTCTCTATGTGGAAAAATTAGGTGAAACAAAGTGTAAATAAATGTATTAACCAAGATCTAGGAGTCTAATCTCGGTATAAACTAATGTAAGTTAGGTTTATTCTCCAACAAGCCCCCCCTCCTCTCACTAAGGATCACAAAATCTGGTGAACTACGGGAAATAGACTACTCTTCGGGGCTTGGATTCGAATCCAATAATATAGAAGAAGATCTAAGCCTTTGGCAAGGATTTATCCAAGCCTAGAATATATAAAGCAAAGAAATAACGGTGATAGGTGACTCCCAGATTTTAATCCAAGCTATGGTCACCAATTCCTTGCCTACTCAAATGAATCTGCGCCACATTCTCAAGAAAATCATGTGGCTCTCTTGCTCCTTCCAAAAAATTGACTTCTTTCATGTTCTTCGTCATCTCAACGCCGAAGCCGAGTAAGTTGCTAAAGCCACCATCCACTTGAGCAGGGTTCATCTCTCCCCATGGATGATTTTAGGGGCTAAATTTCGCTCATGGGCTAATTTTCCATGGTTTTTCCAGAAACGAGATTCGTTATTTTAAAAATGTTTCACTCAAATTCTATAGGATAATTTTTTTTTACCTTAAAAATCGCCAAAATTTTATAAAAACTATATAAAATCCTTAGAAATTTGAATATTTTTACAAAAATATCGCCAAACATTTATAGTTGGCATATGAAGGATAAGTAAGATTCGCTAAGGTTTCTACATTTTAAAATAAATTTCCATCCTTAAAATCATCCTTGTCTCTCCCTAAATGAAAATTTGGTTTTTGTCCCTCTCCCTTAGAGACACTTGACAAGCGCTCAGCAGGGCCTCTAGGGGCAAGTGGCCTTCGTTCCCTCCCGACGTCATACTTGTGGTAGCCCTCCTCCACCTCCCTTGTTTGTCCCTTCTCCCATGAGATAGTACTTATCTGCACTGTTCGCGTCCCCTCCCATCCCCCTCCCTGTCCTTCGCCTCATGTCCCTCCTTCACCTCCACACGGATCTCTTATCCCTCCCACATGGCACTCGCACAAGCCCCCCCTCCTCCTATGGTGGTGCATGAACGAGATACCGTTAAATTCAATAAGGTGGTGAACTTATCCTGCTCATCTTGCTTTCCCAATTCTGTCTGGTTTCTCGCCTAGCTTGAGCTCCCAGTCTTTCCCCCGGTTAGTCTCTACCAATTTTCCTCGACTAGGCCTCCATCCTGGTCTTTGTCCATCGCTCTCGCAATGGACTCCAGTTCCAAATTAGCCACCCCCCCTAATCCCTTGCCCTCCCTAGAACTCAAAATTCGTAGGATGAAACACACACTTAGCGCGCATAGAGGATTCCTGCTCCATCTTGACTGGGAAGGAGGTTGGAGGTTCGAAATGATGGAGGAAGATCTAATCCATCTAAGGGAGGAAGCACTAGAATCTCTCACCTACACAACTCAGCAAGCTAACAACAAAATTGTTGATCTGGAACCAAGAATTGAAAAGATGGAAATTCTAGCTATAGGATAGAGCTGCCAGACAGATGCAGGGGGGAAGGAAACCACAAGCGCAAGCTCCTCCATCTCGGGTTAGAAGGTTTTATCCTGAATTCCTCTTTCCTGGAATTAGTTCTTTTTGGATCTATGGTTCTCTTCTTTGTAAGTTGGAGTATAGGCCCTTATGCAACTCAAACAATCGCGCTGTAAGCCGGTTCTTATTCTGAGTTTAGTTATATTTTTCACTCTCAGCTATTATGGGAATTCTAGGACTTTATAGCATCGCAACCCCTTTTGTAATCTCGAAGCTCCTACACTGATTGCAGGGCCGAATTATGTAATTTTTCTCTATAGTGGTTATACCACTGGTTTTAATATATAAACCCCTTTCTTGTGTAAAACAAAAAATATTACCATAATAGACTTAAGACTAGTCTATTATATGAAAGTTCACAATGATTCACATGATAAGTTTCAAAGGCATAATTAAAATATGTTTCTCTCTTTCATATGGTAGCTAACAACAAGATAAAATATGTATTATACCATGTCATACATAACACTATTGCACACTTTCTATATGACCATTTCATACCTGGTCATTATGAAGAGTTTCATACAACCCACTCAAAACTATCATTCAAAGTAAACAACATAGCATAACCTTCAAGATGAAGACAACTAGTTAAAAATGGTATTATCCAAAGCATAACAAGTACAATTTCATGTTCAACAATTAAACAAATCCATGCATTCATATCAATAGACATGCATTCAAATTAATGGACATATACAATCCTATTCATGAATAATAACTTCACCCTGCATAAATAAGAGGTATACTCATTCAATGCATACATGACACTCAAGGGTGGTTACAACTAAGTCTTGTTAACAATACAAATATACCACCAAATATTATTGGTTTAACATCAATAAAACTCATTCATAGTATCCTTAAGACAAATTCCTCTTACCAGACATCTACAACATCGTGGATGAAAGGTATCTTCACTTTTAAACATGATAATCTTTAGGAACACGGTTAATACATTTAAACCCATATACACTAAATAAAGGTAAGGATCATCAAGCTATCAACCTCTTGACTTTCTAGGTAAACAACCCATCAATCAATAGGCCATTGAACATGTGAATGAATAATGCATAACATTTATACATGTCAAAACCTCCAAAGGGTGGACACCATTAAGTCTTGATGCTAATACCAATGAACGATCAAATATAAGCACTTACATCAATATTAGACATCTTCATACTAGTTACAAAATAATCTCTAATCAACAACTTCATATAGTTATGAATATGAAGGAAAAAACTAGCTTCACTTATTAAAGAATAATCGGTTATGTTAATATGGCATCAAAAACACTATCATTCAGTATGATTTAGCCCATACAGGTCCTTGTTGCCCACCTCTAGTATTAATATTTTAGGCGACAATTTTAATATTAATATTGATATTACCATTTTAATATTAATATTACCATATCCTCCAAGTGGATCATGGTTTATCCTATAATTCCTTGGATAATGGGGATAGGTCTCAATGCCTTGATAATGTGCATGAGAGGACAATAAATCCCTTAGTCTCTAAATGAATCTTTCGGGGACCTACAAGGGCCATGGACAATGCCACAAACCACAAAACATGCCCTATATAAGATATCATTATCATTAGAGTGGTATGTGGATGCCATTAGAAGGTTTTATGCATTAGGGATGGTTACTAGAGCCTTGACCATGGTTGCGTCAGAAGTTGAGGGAATTAGGACCTAAGTTAATATTCTTGATCTAATAGGCCACGATCAAGGCCGCAAACTACAACATAGTTCCTTTAAAGTGAATCGTTGTCATATAAGTAGGATATGGGTATAATAATGAGTTTTTTTTATGGTAGGAATGGGTCTCAAGGACTTTACCATAACAAAGGGAGGACAATAAGGGCCTTATTCCATAAATGGATTTGCAAGGCTCAATATCCATGAACATCACCTTCAACATAGTCCCTTTAGAGGAAATATTTGGCCTCCAAGTTGAATATGTGTACCATTATTAAATATTTTCCATTAGGGACATGTGCATTAAGTAATTAGCCATGGTCAAGCGAGGAAAATAAGGACCTTGGGTCATTTATGAATCCTTTAGGGATTAAGGGACATAATCAATGCCCTAAACCACATAATATGTTGTCTATAGGGAATCATGAACCTTTGAGTGAGATATGGGTATTGTTATAATATTTTGTGTATCAAAGATGGCTATGAAGGATTTAACCATGGTTGGGGGATAAATCCAAGG
>ML801951.1:404526-431404 GCA_009831015.1 Picea engelmannii | reverse complement strand
TAACATAAAATAATAATTGACATTTAAAAAACTAATATTTGTTAAAAACTTTAATCAAAGGTTTTATTTGTTTAGTTATTTTAAGTTATTATGGAGAACCATGTGACCAAAAGGAGATCTTGATGGAAAATGAGGCATGCTAGGCATGTTTTGGGTCTCTACTTATGATGCCAAAATGCTCATACTAGTGTTTTAATATGTTGTCTCATTTGGGATGCTATCAAATTTGCTTGTTATATATATGTTAAAGTAGTAATTAATATGACAATATCTCTTTTAATGTTATAACAAACATAATAATATATTATTTTAGATGTTAGTGTGATGAAAATACAATCCTAGTTATGGGTGAAACAATGTGTGTAATTAATAATGAGCATTAAACAAAATAAAAATCATTTCAACAAGAGATTGTGTTAGCAATTTTTCTTAGTTATTTCTTTGGTAATATTTCCTTTGAAATCTTGTAATGATTGTCCAACTTTAGGTTCTGTTATCACTCCAGGAAAACCTCTTAGGTTGTATCTCAGAGATGCCTAGTAACTTAATTAATTTTGCAATGGTTTTCTCAATAAGGGGTAATTTTTGGATCAAGATGAATATCTAGCTCACTGGATTGTATCCTCAAGACAGTCTAGGTATAATCAAACAATACAAGGCCTTCAAGAGTAATTATCAGATAGGTTGTGAATCAAATGGATAAAGAAACTAATCTATCGACCAGAACATACATAAAACAATATATATGATGGGTCAATAAACTAGCAGTGAATGATTATGATCCTTGCTTAATAATCAAAGGTAAGATGACAGTCACCATAGAATATTAAATAGAGACAAAGAATAACATTCAACTCATAATCATAGAACAAAGATGAAAAGGAAGTCTGACAATAACAATGAAGGAAAATTGCAAGCTAAATATATTTAAGAAAATGTTTGTATCACAATAGAAGTATGGTTTAGAACCCAAAATCGAACCCTTGGTTCCTCAAATGTTTTTGGCTTTATAGCCTTTACAAACGATATCCAGATCCTAGGATACTGGATCGAATTTACCAAAAATAGAAAGTCAATAACTGACCCAAGAAAATAGGCAGAGATCCTATAAAATAGGTCAATTATTGATCTTAGGTAATATTCATGTCCTTCAAACTCTTCACTAGATGTAGTAAGACTTCCAAGGCTGATGGATATTCATAAGATATGAGAGAAGTCGAAAATTCCACCTGTTGGCAACAAAACTATTTTTTCCCAGAAAATAGCTAACCAATTTGGCCTTTCTGCCGTGTTGGTTATCTCCAAAATCGAAACAAGCTCTTGATAAGGATGTCTTTAATTATTATCTATCGATTGGAACTGTTCCTGAGGCATTTGGATAAGAAAAACTTGGATCTGTGAAAAAACACTACCTTTCTTCCCTGTCAGTGCTTTCGGTGGTTATAATAGACAAAATCTAGCCTGATTAGATACCGAAATCTCAACTTTCATTGGCTAATGAAAAGTTGAGATGTTCTCCTAAGCCATCGAAAGTTTCGTCTTAGTGAAAATTAACAAAATTGCACAATACCTTTTGTCTTAGCTGTAAACAACTTATGGCTGATGGACAAAAACCTCTGCATCTTGATCAATTTCTGGAATGGATGTAGGATTGCTGGCTACCTCTAGATCATTCAGATGGATGGCTGCATCTGCTAAGGTTTCAAGATTAGCAGGTGTTTGAGGCTGAGGTCTTGAGGACCTAGCTTGCAACCTTAATGACTTGACCTTTTTGTTCAAATGCATAGATACTCTCCATAGATTGTTGTAGTCTTTTACAATCTTCTTCTTTTTCTTTTCTTTTATACTTTCATGTGCCAATATTTCTAAGGTTGCACTGGTCTCTGCAAAATTCTTTGATAGAATTTCATATCTGGTTTTAATTACACTCTCTAGCATTTCCTGTTGCACTATCTTCTCTCTGAGTTTTTTAATCTTCTTTGATCTATTTTTCTTTGACTTGCTAGATGATGCCTCTACAGCTTGCATTTCATGCTCCTCTTTGGGTGCAGGTGATGGAATATCTCCATACCTCGTTGTGAATGGATTTACATACAATGTATCTTCATTCCCTGTGGTAGCTGGATCTTCATGCCCTATTTCAACTTGGTGCTCTTCATGCCTTGTTTCAAACTGGTTCTCTTCATGCCCTGTTTCAAACTGGTGCTCTTCCTCCTTTGAGTCTCTTGTTGGGCACCAAATTAGGCTATCTTTTTGCTACATTTCCATTACCCTTTTTGACCTTTTTTTTCACTTATTTACCTATTTTTACTATGCTAAACCTATAAGGTAAATACCCCTGTCTTGTCTATTGGAATATTTTATTAATGACATAAAGTCGCGGAGTTTTGCCTATTCGCAACACTAAAACGAGTGTTTGAACACAGCTTCTAGAGAACAGGAACCAAGGCTTCAGTATCCCGTAGTAGATCCGCTATTCACAGTAACAACCAAGCCATAAGGAGGCCACACAGCTGGAGTCGCAGATCCCTGAACCATCTTGGGCATCTCGCTGATCTTGTCTATCTGGTACTGGTGTCATTCCAACTAATGTATATTTTTGGGGATACAGTTACCATGTTTTTGGGAAAGAGGTTGTTCTCCCTCTCCATGTATAAAAGACAGTTTCTTCCTATAACGGGGGATGCCCCCATTGATATTGTAATAATCCTTTTCATATTTATAGAGCATCATCTATTTTGCTGTCTTAATCTTCGCTATGACTAACGCAGCCCTGATCAGAGAGCTGGGCCCGCTCTTTTGATCAAGTGCTGCGTCTTTCTGTGTGTATTATTTATTAGTTATGCTTGCTGTTACATTTTTTTAATTCTTATGATTTCTTTTCGAAGTTGCAATTAATCTAGTTTCACAACAATTTTTTGAATCTTAATCATGAACCCTTGGCTAGAACAGATTGTTCTCTTGCCCCTGCATATACCTTGTGCGTTGCCTTGAAAGAATATGCACCCAGATTGATAAATTAATGTAGGAAAAAGGGTGAATAAATTGTTCATACCTGGACACCAACATTTTGGCGCCATTGTTGGGGAGGCTAACAAGGTGCAAGACAATGATCCAGACCAACCAGAGAGTCAGTCTCTCGTCCTGAGGAGAGAACGAGTTTTCCCACTCTGCTTCAGGTCCTGAGCATAGGTGTTCTTTCCTCTTGTTTTTGTTTTTTCTTTTCCGTTTTTTGGCCAATATCTTGTTCTGGGGAGGGAGGAGTCTTTTGATTCCCTGCTCCAGACCCTGAGTTAGATTTACTTCTTTCAAACCCTTGTGTGTTTTTTTTTTGGAAACACTAGCTTTTACCCTGGGGAGGGAGGAGTCTTTTGACGGCCTGCTTCAGATTTGAAAAGTATTAGGTCTTTTCGTGGTGTGTGTTTGTTCCTGGTTCTTGTCCAGGGGAAGGAAGAGTCCTTTGACACCCTGGTCCAGGCCCTGAACCTTAGACTCTTTCTTTTTTTAGCTGGCTTTCTTTTCGTAAGATCTTTTGTCTCGGGGAAGGAATGGTTCTTTGACACCTTACTTCAAGACTAGAGAATTGTAGGTTCATGCCAAGACCCTCCATCATACCAACACTTGTATGAACAAAGAACCAAATAACGGGGGTAGAGGGAAATCCCCAAAGAAGGGAGGACCAGATTTGGGAAGAAAGACCTACATCTAGCAGATTATAGCAAAGGCTGAATCAGAAACATCATCTCGCGCAGCCGTGAGATCAAGGGCACAAAGAGTGAAGTCTGAGGGACAATCAATAGATCAACCAGTGTTGTCCACAACATTCTTGGGTGATACGACACAGAAGGTCCCTCTAACAGTTGAAGAAACATCTAGTAGTATACCTGACCAGGGAAATCTTATATTGGTAACAGAGGGGGAAGAGGTCACAAGTAGAACCTCGATAGAGTCAAACCACTCTAGTAAGGGAGAGGAGGTTGTAGCCGAGGGATCAAGTCATCAGGACGTAGGAGAAGGGATTAAAGGAGTATTCACATCACCAAGGGACTGGGGAAGTGCTGCTAAAGTGAGTCAGATCCAAGGGGTAAGGAAGCCTCAACCATCTCTTACAGAGCCTGGTGAAATACCTAGTGGTTATTGGAAGATATTTATGGCTCCCAAAACCTCCATTATCGAGTTTCCAATCAGAGATCTGGGAGCTGGTGCGCCCACAAAGCCTATTCCATTAGCAGCCTTACCAAAATTTCATGGGCTTGTTTCAGAAGATCCTGACACATTTCTATTCGAATTTGACATAGTGTGCTGAGGGTATGACTACATGATGAAGGCCCAAAAGTTAAATTTTTTTCCTTCTACATTAAAAGGAATGTCTCTGCAATGGTTCATGGGCCTTGGAAGAAGCTCTATTTCCACATGGGATGATATGCGGACAACTTTTCTGGAAAAATACCAGGACTACTGTAAATCCCGGAACATTAAGAAGGAACTTTTCAAGTTCGCACAAAAAGAAGATGAGTGTTTGGAATATTGTGTGGAACAATTCAGGTACACCTTATAGAGGTCGGGTCACTCTGACCTGGATAAGGAAATTCTAAAAATGATCCTCCTCCGATCTTTCCATGAGGACTCAATGGAACTATTGAACATTGTGGGAAAGGGAGACATCTCTAAGGAAAGCTTCGAAGGTATCTATGAATTATGCATACAGTGCTCAAGAGGGCTTGCAAGAAATAGACAAGGAATTTGCTCAGTAAAGGGGTCTGGCAGAGGTGTTACGAAAGAAAAAATCGGAAACCTACTAGACAATCTGAGAACATATATCCTCAGCACCCTATCGGCACAGATGGATATGATGCAAGTAAAACAAAAGCAGCTGGAATTGGACAGGACTATGACTATATTCTTCCCGACGTGTAGAAAGAAGCGTCCAGAGAGGGAATGTCCACTAAAATCCATAGAGGAATGTGCAATTTGTGAGTTAAATCATGCAACAAGATCATGCCCCTCTCTGCCAGGCCTGAAAGCAGTATTTCAAGGGATGGGGAAAGACATGGAACAACTGTACCTCATGGGGTCTAGAAAACCATGGCAGCCTCGACCACCGATGGGAAATCAAGGTATGTACTCAGACCCATCTCAGTATTTCAACAATTCTAATATGAATCCTCAGTCCATGCCCTATCCTTCCATGTGGCCATAATACCAGTTTCCACGTTGGTAGCAGTGGAACCCTCAAGCCAGTTCGAGCTCCCCATGGGCTCCAACTTGGCGAGGATCCCCTCCTGGGAAGTTTCCTCAACTGATGCCACAGAAGCAACTCCAACTGCCCTGTAATGTGCCTCTGGGTAATCAAACTACCCATCCTTAGCTCCCAATCTAACCTGATCTGAATCCTAATAGCAAGGGAGCTCATCAAGATGACATTCTTAACCTACCTTCATATAACATTTCCACTGCAGAGTTGTATGAAATGAATCTACGATCAGGGTGGACAGTTAATGTTCAACCTCCTCCAGTTACCATTGAACAACTTGATAGTGAAGGTAAGGAATCATAACCAATTAATAAAGAGACAAAACAAACTGATAGAAACCAGGCACCTCCTGTAAAACAACATCAATTTGAACCACCTTACCCAGAGAGACTAACTTTGAGTAAATCAAGCCCTCAAGTTGAATTTGATTTATTAGGAGAATTGCAGAACTTATTTGTTAAAATTCCCTTGTTACAAGCTATGAAGGATGTGCCAATATATGCAAAGACTCTTAGGGAATATTGCTTAAAGAAACTGACAAAGAAATCCAAAGACCCCCTTACCATTCATGTTATGGGAAAATTATCAGATTTCATGACGGGAAAGTCAATGCCTGAAAAGTATGGAGATCTAGGGAACCCAATTCTGACAGTACAAATTAATGGGGTACAGATTCCGAATGTGATGGTAGACCTGGGTGCTGCCATCAATGTTATCACCAATGAAACCATGCATGCATTAGGTCTTTGTAACTTAAAACATACACCTACAGTATTGGAATTGGCAGACCGATCCACAGTCAAACCTGTAGGAAAGTTGGAAGATGTAACAATTTCAGTGGATTCATGGCACTATCCCATAGATTTCCTGGTCTTACAGACGCAATCTTCGGTAGGCAGCCATCCTTTGATTTTGGGTAGACCATGGCTGGCTACTACAGATGCTTACATCGGGTGCCGATAAGGGCACATGGTTATTTCCAATGGGCACAACATTAAGAAATTAGTGTTATACCCACCTGCAGAACCAAACCCATCCATAAAACTAGCAGGAAGCAAGAAAAGTTTATCTAGGAAAGAGCACGAAACAAAAAATGAGGAATTGAGGCCAGTCCTCACTATTGGACAAGCCCTTTAGTTGAAAATAGAATCGGAAGATGATGTAATCACCTCTTTTATGGATGATCCTTACTCTGTTTTTGAAACAAATCAACAATTCCTAGAATCTATCTTAAGCTGTGAGACTCATGAGACAATTGAAACAACAGAAGGATCAGAGGAGCTACTTGTTGATGCACCCAATGAAAGTGTCCCATGGAACTAGAACTAGGAAAAACCCTGAATATTAATCCAACCCTGTCAGAATCCCAGAAGAAGCAACTCATGGATGTCCTTCATAAACACAAAGAGGCCTTCGCCTGGGATTATACGGACATGAAAGGGATCCCTGCTAATTCATGTACCCATCATATATACATTAAGGAGGATTGTCGTCCTGTGAGACAACCTCAGAGAAGGATGAACCCCGCATTGAAAAATGTTGTGAAAGAAGAACTTCAGAAATTACTAGATGTAGGTTTTATTTACCCCATCTCAGATAGCCAATGGGTCTCCCCATTAGTAATGGTCCCTAAGAAAAATGGTAAATGGCGAATATGTGTGGATTATCGAGAATTAAATAAGGCAACGCAAAAAGATCATTTTCCTTTGCCATTTATTGATCAAGTTCTGGACACATTGGTTGGGAAAAAGTTTTTTTCTTTTCTAGATGGGTTTAGTGGGTATAACCAGATCTAGATAGCTCCTGAAGATCAGGATAAAACCACTTTCACATGCCCCTGGGGAACATTCACATACTGGGTCCTTCCTTTTGGCCTGTGTAATGCTCCTGCAACGTTCCAGAGGGAAATTTTGGGAATCTTCTCTGATTTGATAGATGACAATGTTGAAATCTACATGGATGACTTTACTCCATATGGGGATTCATTTCTTGAAGGGCTGGAAAATTTAGAAAAAGTTCTCGAAAGGTGTATACAAAAGCGTGTCTCGTTGAGTACGGAAAAATGCCATATGATGATGGAAGAGGGAATTGTTCTGGGACATTTGCTCTCAGCTGAAGGAATCCGGGTGGACCCAACAAAGACAAAGGTAATCCAACATTTCCCGACACCCAAAACGCCCACACAGGTACACAACTTTATTTTTTGTGCTGGTTATTACAGGTGTTTTATAGAAAATTTTGCTAAAGTAGCACATCCACTTTTTCAATTGCTAACAAAAGATTCAGATTTTGTGTGGACAGAGGACTGTGATGCATCCTTTACGAGAATTAAGGAATTGGTCTATAGCACTCCGATCCTTAGAGGGTTGGACTGGGAATTACCTTTCCATATTCATACGGATTCTTCCCAAACAACGGTTGGTGCAGTATTAGGACAACAAGAGGACAAACTAACATACACATTTTACTATGCTAGTAAGAATTTGGCTCCTGCTGAATTAAACTACACAGTGACTGAGAAAGAGTTCCTTGCTATCATTTATGCCATCAATAAATTCTGGCACTACATTACCAGGTATCCTACCTTTGTGCATACTGATCATGCAACTATCAGGTATTTAATGAATAAACCTATTACCCCTGGTCGTATCACAAGATGGATTTTGCTACTACAGGAATTTGATATTACTATAGTAGATAAACCAGGGAAGGACAACGTGGTTGCAGATTTCTTATCTAGGATAGAACATGAGGGTAAGAATACACCAATTGAAGATAATTTTCCAGATGAACATCTTTTTGCAGTATTTTCTAACACTCCGTGGCATGCAAATATTGTTAATTATCTTGCTTCAGGGAAGGTGCCTCGTCATCTATCATATAAGTAGCAAAGGAAGATTATTCACCAGATTACCTGATATTCATGGATGGAAGGATATCTCTTTCATACAGGTGTTTACCAACAGATTCGACGTTGTGTGGCAGAAGATAATATTTATGAGATACTGAAGGATGCACATGATGGACCCTGTGGAGGACATTTTGTAGATAAAAGAACAGGTCACAAAGTGCTGCAAATGGGATATTACTGGCCCTCCATCTTTCATGATGCCCAAGATTATGTCTGAAGGTGTGATAGCTACCAACGGATGGGACAACATGGGAACGCAGATGAAATTCCTCTACAACCCCAGATAGTCCTTGAACCGTTTGAGAAATGGGCCATTGATTTTGTTGGACCCTTTAACCCACCTTCTCATCATAAAGCTTACATCCTGGTCTGCACTGATTATGTAACTAAATGGGTGGAAGCTAGAGTGGTCACAAGAGCAACAAAACAAGTAGTGGCAGACTTTCTTTTTGAAGAAATATTTTCCCGATACGGTACTCCAAGAGAAATTGTGTCGGATGGAGGATCACAGTTCACATCTCACATGATAGGAAAGATGATGCGGAAATATGGGGTCAAACATAGAGTGACAACCCCCTATCACCCCTAGGCGAACGGGCAAGTAGAAAGCACAAACAAGGTATTGGAAAATATCTTGACAAAGACAGTAGCAAGTCATCGCCGAGATTGGGTACAAAAACTTCCATAAGCTTTATGGGCATACAGAACAACATGGCGAAACACAACTGGGTTTTCTCCATTTGAATTAGTCTATGGAAAATTCCCCTTGTTTCCAGTGGAATTTGAGATTAGTACACTAAGAACAGCTCTAGAAGTGGGCATAGACCCATCAGAAGCACATAAACACCGACTGGAACTATTGAATGAGTTGGACGAGATTCGGTCAGTAGCTGTCCAAAAGACCACTACTGTTCAACAATAGAGAATGAAATGGCATGATAAATTTATCAAAAGTAAGGTGTTTCATCTAGGATATTGGGCATTACTCTATGATTCCCGATTTAAGGATTTCAAAGGCAAGCTTTGCACTTGCTGGATGGGGCCATATCAAGTGGACACAGTGTTTGACAATGGAACAGTTAGATTAATTACAAAAGATGAGAATCATACCTCATTCTTAGTAAACGGACACCATCTAAAACTATACCACCATCCAGCCTCTAGAAATGCCTTTGTCAAAAACCTTTTTGATTCATTTGATTTAATGGTTGTTGGAATGAAGGACACTCTCACTCTGCATTAAAATAAAATAAAAATTCTAACTTGTTTGTATTTTGCAGGAATAACAAAGGAATATGGCCAGGAGAAATGTAACACTCAACGTTTTTACTCCACCAGTGCTTCTATAAAGATGTTGTTGTTACTCCATTGGTGTGTACTGATTACTCCACTAAGTGTTGTTACTCCTCAACTACCGTTACTTCATCGATGCTGTTACTCTGCAACTGTCGTTACTTCACCGATGCTATTACTCCACAATTGTCGTTACTCCACTGGTGTTGTTACTCCGTTGGTGCTGTTACTCTGCAACTGTCGTTACTCCGCCGGTGCCGTTACTCCGTAACTGCCGCTACTCCGTAACTGCCGCTACTCCGTAACTTCTGCTACTCTGTAACTGCCGCTACTCCACCGTCGCTATTACTCCTTGCTACTGTTACGCCTTGTTACTGTTACTCCGTCAGACATTTTTCTGTTACTCCACCAAAAGGTAGGTCCCTAGGTACATCTCCACCGAATTTTATGGATTTAATTAAAATATTCCAAAAAGACATCCAAATGTGCCATGGATGGCCATAATTAAGTTGGGGGGGAACCGTCATAATAAACGATGACATACCACGAAAAATCATTCATGACACACGATCCTCACCAAATAGAATCCAATGATTTTGGTACTTCGTAATCATAACTTTGATATGTTGAAAGGCGTACTCATATGCACAGAGTCATAATCAGTCACCTCCCCAACATGCTGCATTAAATCTCTGATAGTACCACTACAATCTGTCATCATTTTCAAACATACCAGCACTGTTTCATCCGTTGTCCCCAAAAGCGACATGATGTTATTTCAGTTTCCAATGGTTAGGAACCCTGTCATTTTCCCCTACCAGCTAACTACATTCATCGTGCTGACTTCGCCTCTACAACAATGGGTGGATGATCTGTGTGGCATGAGCCTGAAGATACAACGAGAGTGCAGAACAATCAGGAGGTATGGCAGGTCTTTGAGAACACGGGCTAGAATGTTTACTTTGACAGGTTGAAAGGGTCGAACAAAGAAATTGTGGCAGAATTTGCACTAAACTTGAGAAAAGGAAGCTCTCGGGTCCATGGAATTGAAATCCCTCTAACAGAGGTCGCCATTGCAGAAGTCAGTGGACTCCCTCAAAACGAACAACGATGGTTTTCAAGAAGGAATGTCCTTCCGGAGTTTCCTGAAGCCTTTTTATAGGTGGGAGAAAGCATCGTGCATAAGGGTCGAGGATACAACCGAAACTCGTTGCCGCATCCATGGGAAGA
The DNA here is from genome assembly GCA_009831015.1 of Picea engelmannii. Lineage (NCBI taxonomy): Eukaryota > Viridiplantae > Streptophyta > Pinopsida > Pinales > Pinaceae > Picea > Picea engelmannii. The sequence goes on along the minus strand of ML801951.1, from coordinate 420,716 downwards.
AGTAGCAGAGTTCATCATGAGTTATATGACTTGAGAAGGGAGATAATCCACCATATTCAAATACCATCTCCGAATACTATCTCACCTGCGATTTCCCCAAGCAGAAGATTTCTCACTGAATGTGCCTTATTTCTTATGGAGAAGCCTTCACCTAATGGCACATTCGGCTCAGGAGTCGCGACAGGTATTGGCGGTCATCACCCACCATGGGCTGGTTCAGCTGTTAGTAATGAATGCCATCAGACGAATCTCGATTCTGTGGGAATTGTTTTTCGATTCCACAGAGGAAGAAGTAACAACCGCTGTGGATGCTAGGGAAGATGAACCAGAAGCCACAGAGGAGGGAAATGCAGGAGAAGATGATTATGTTGACCAGGAGGAACCAGAAGAGATGGAGATGGAAGCTGAAGAATTTGAAGAAGAGGCTACTCCCCAAGAGCAAGCCAAAACCATGGAACCGATGGAAGATGTAGAAGTTGACATAGAAAGGCCCACTAGTACCATGGTCGAGGCTATCCCACAAGAACCAACCTCGCATGTGGAACTAGCAGAGTAATTTGATAGCATGATAACCACAGAAACAAGGTCACAACAGACAAGAGCGGGTGAATTGGTCAATATTGCGAATGAGGGTACTCCACAAGGACCTCCTGTCACCATGGAGTCGATGGAGGAGGATAACCCGAATGAAGAGGAGGTCGTGACCACCCCAACCATAGAACCCATGGAAGAAGTGTTGGGATAACTAGGGCGCGAGGTTGGTGCTGAACCACAAGAACCAGCATCGACCTCAGGACCAAATATTGAAGATCCTTGCAAGTTCTCTTTTTTCTCCTTTATTCCAAGAGGAGCAAGGAGAACTCGTTCCCTTTGGCGCACAGAAGAAGATCTCACCATTCCTCCAATTTTATCACAAAATCCACCACCATGTGGGGTGGATGATACTCAAATAGACACATTAGCAGGAGAGTATCTCGCAAGGGAAACACCGGTCGTGGTGGGTGTGCAACAAGAGGAAATAGCTGTAGGTGAAGAGGAGGGACCAAGCGAAGTGGTCCCGACGAATGAGCCAATGGAAGAACCAGGCGAGAAGGTTGTAAGACTCCCAGTCAAACAAAAACATCAGCTACACTTTCAAGAGACAACGCGGCTTAAGATGGAGGTCAGGAAACTAAGGAAACAAGTACACAAAATGCATAAGCGGATGAAGAAATACAAGCAGCAAGCTAGAAAGTCCAAGGCCATAGGAGTAGAAACAGAGACTCAGATGGACCAGGTAGCCATAATCTCTACTGCTACTCAAACAAGCCCAGTCGAGTGATTGTTTGAAGACCGTGAGTATGCCTTAATGGTCGAAGTGCAGACTTGGAAATCTATTGCGGCTCAATATCAAAATGAGGTCAGAAGAACTCAGGAATGAGCCTCCACAACTATTTTTGAATATGTGGAGCGTATAAACATCATGAGATTAAGGCATGCGAAGCAGTAGCTCAAGATGGAGTAGCTAGAAAAGCAAGCGGCAGAGATGAAAACTGATAAGCAGCAGATGTTTAATTTGGCACAAGAGGTGATGGCATGTCGCCCCCTGCTTCTTCTTATTCTTTATTCTTACATGAACGTTTTCTTTTATTCTGCATGGAGAGCATAAAAAATGAGATTAGTTATAAAATAGAAAATGGTATACAATTCCTCCGAATAATGAGGCACCACGACGTGCCAACTCAGCATTTGATGTGTGAATTTTACCTGCATGGATATCTTTTGTGCCTTGATAGAGAATTCAATCCAGTCCCATATGTGGGAGACATTCATTTAAGGTCCCTCACCTCTTACACTTTCAACCAGATCAGCTGGCAGAAGGCTTTTAACACATTTGAATCTAATCAGGTTACAAAGCCGTTTATAGTAAGAGGAGAATCTGAGAGGTCAGTCACCATGTTCACTAAAAACAACATCTTTTTTGGAATTGAGACGAATAGAGACATAATGCCGAGGACACAAAATTGGTGCCTTGATCTTTGTGTTAAAAAAATAGTCACATTTCATGAAGAGGCCCTTGATTGCTATCAAAAGAGGTGGATGATGGCACCTACAACTGTCCGGAACAGGGAACCTTTTGGGGCACCAAATTTTGCACGAGTGATCCCCAGAGTGCCTAGATATGTGGCATGTGTTCGAACATGCGGGGTCCGATGGATGGGACTCTGGTTTTAGTTTCCCACTATTTGGTTGCTAGTAGAAAATTACACTCCAACGTATATCATCTTGGAATATTGGTGGGAAGAAGTCCTCCTTTTAGATGTTTTTAAAGTTCCAGGGACAGAGATGGCCGAAGAATATGATCTCGCCCATTTTCAGGAAGCCAACAGTCAGCGAAATCCATACCTGCGGAGGCGGCGAACTGCATGAGCGAATGTAGAAGACTAGTTGGGAGGAGATGTTGGGCACCAAATCGGGCTATCTTTCTGTTGCATTTCCATTACTATTTTTGACCTTTTTGCACTTATTTACCTATGTTTACTATGCTAAACTTGTAAGGTAAATACCCCTGCCTTGTTTATTGGAATATTTTATTAATGACATAAATTCATGGAGTTTTTCCTATTCACAACACTAAAACGAGTGTTTGACCGCAGTTTCTAGAGAACAAGAACCAAGGCTTCATTATCCCGCAACAGATCCGCTATTCACAGCAACGAGCAAGCCATAAGGAGGCCGTACAGCTGGAGTCGCAGATCCCTGAACCATCTTGGGCATCTCGCTGATCTTGTCTATCTGGTACTGGTGCCGTTCCAACTAATGTATATTTTTGGGGATACGGTTACCATGTTTTTGGGAAAGAGGTTGTTCTCCCTCTCCATGTATAAAAGACAGTTTCTTTCTGTAACGGGGGATGCCCCCATTGATATTGTAATAATCCTTTTCAGATTTATAGAGCATCATCTATTTTGTTGTCTTAATCTTCACTGTGACTAACGTAGCCCTGATCAGAGAGCTGGGCCCACTCTTCTGATCAGGTGCTGCATCTTTCTGTGTGTATTATTTATTAGTTATGCTTGCTATTACAATGTTTTAATTCTTGTGATTGCTTTTTGAAGTTGCAATTAATCTAGTTTCACAACAATGTTTTGAATATTAATCGTGAACCCTTGGCCATAACGGATTGTGCTCTTTCCCCTACATATACCTTGCGCATTGCCTTGAAATAATACACACCCGGATTGATAAATTAATGTAGGAAAAAGGGTGAATAAATTGTTCATACCTGGACACCAACATCTCTATAGGGGAGATTAAGAACCCTCTTGTTTACTGGGGGCTCTACTGCCTTCTCTGCCTCCTTGCTAAACTCCAATTTTTTCTTAGTTCTTCTAGTCTTAGAGGACAGAGAGGGATGATCAAATGAAATTAGAGAGATGGTTCTCCTCTTCCTCTTTACACTTTTGGGAGTAGAAGACTTCCTTGAAGAAGGACTGTTCTTATGTTTTGGTTGTACATCAGTCTGAAATTCGTTCCAAAATAAGAAATAATTCCATTCTTTGTTCCTTCTCTGCAGCARCTCACAAACCAAAAGCTTAATCAAACCATGATGAGATAATAGGCCTGCAGCTTTTCTTGTCTTTTCCTTGACTTGATGAGCCATCTTAGTCAAGATTCTTTGAGGTAATAGGGCATATTGAGTGGGCTTCTACCAGTGAAATGGTTCATGAGTTTAAAATGGTAGATCATCACCCTATTGTATCTACCTTCACAAGTTATATAAACAAGAATGGATTTTAATAAATGTTTCCATTTCTCTTCAAGAAAAAACATAGGAATGTCTTTCTTCCATACCAAACACTTGTGCCCTGGTTTCAAGTAGGACCTAAATTCAATATCCTTTGTGACAGTGGTTTTGAACCAGTTTTCTCCTATCCTGGGAAGCTCTGTCACCTCAGCTATGAGGGCTTCATCCACTTGGAACTCATCTTGACCGATGACTTCTTTTCTTCCATCGAAAGTCAGAGAAAAAGTTTCTGCCACCTGCTGGTGAGAGCTCTACAATTTTTTACAAAAATTGTAGAAACCTGCGTCCCTGAAAAGTTGACATACCTCCGGGTGTGATTCTAGGTAACTAATATCATCAAGCTCCTTCCTCAGAGTTGGTCCTCCTTTCTTCATTTGTTTAAATGTTCTTGTACACCTACAATTGGAAAATCGGGCTTGGAGAAAAACTACACAATGTAGAATTAGGAGGGTTTGGCTCGACTGTGACAGGGATGAGAAGTATGGGGTATGCATTAAGGAGTGGCACTGATTACAAGGGATGCGAAAGAGAGGATTAAAATTTGAAACAATCATGATTTTTAACTAATTGATGGGAAGTACAGAACCACGTGATTTGATGAAACAACAACTTGACAAGATTCAATATATCACGCAAAAATGAGATCCAAGTCTCTAAACGGTGTTCCTCCTATCTTTTCAGCGGCCAATTGCAATTATAAAACCTCAATCCCGATGGTTCAGGCATGTGAAAGGACGTGTTGACTCATTCCAATCTCCTGCAATTTTGGTGGCTAAAATAGCCTCGAATTTCTCGTTTAAGCTGCCGAAAGCTAACGCTTTCGGTGGCTTAGAAGCGCTTTTGGAGAAGCGATTTTGAAATAAAAACCAAAATCAATGTTTTTCAAACTTTATTACAAACATAAGGCTCTCAAAAATGAACCTTAAAAATTTTAGAAAAGTATTTTTTAATCAGTTCCTATCACCTAAATGAACAAAACTGACCGTGTTATTTTAGGAGATAACAGGTTCCATAAAAAAATCACACAAATCTATTATGATGGATGAGATGGGACTTGTAACCAACATTGTGATGACTAAACTCGTACCATTGATATTGGTGGACTAAAGGGATTATCTTGCAAATGGGACATTTTTGATTGTGACCTAATATTTTTGGTATCCTCCATTGATCATAATTAAACAACTTATAGCTTTCGTGAAAAAAATAGTGATATTTTTATAATCTGAACTTTGTTCCTTTGGTACGAGGTTTTATGAAGTTTTAAGGGTTTTGTTTCATTGGTTAGAAGTGTCATTCCCTTACCATGCTTTATATCATTAATTTCCTGAGGTGCAAGCTAAGTATAAGTTTTATAGGTGTTATAAGCTTTAGGGATTAGGAGTTGTAGTGGTTATGTCTCATATTATGGGTTATAATGTACTGTGGAAGTGGTTATTTTTTTGGGGATTCATATGGGTAAGGAATGAGATGGGTTATAGGGTTATGGATCAAAGGGTATACGAATCCACTGTTATTTTAGTTAGATGCAATATAATCTGTAAGGATTAGAGATTATATGTCTTTATAGATACCAAGGGTTCTATTAGTTGTTAATGGGATATGGGTTATTGAGATTATAGATGGTAGGGGATAGTGAGGTTATATTAGGGTTTATAAGCTTAAGACTCTAGTGGCCCTGAAATTTTAAATTTTGTTGAAGACCTTGATTACATATATAGCATCCAACAAAAAACCCATCTGGTCAAAAGAAGTGTTATCATTTCTAGGTTTATGAGGATGACCATGTTGAACTCTATAGGTGAAGAAGCCAAAAAAAATCTTAGGAAAGATAAATACATTTCATACATGAGAAGGAATAAATCACCGGATATTTTACAACCCAATGATTCTGAGCCACAAAGAAAACCATGGAGTAGGCCACCTCTACCTTTGAATACTAGTCCAGTGACTTCATTGCCATCTAACAAGAGTATCACTAGTGATAGTGTGAAACTAAATGTCAATGTAGTCAATGTTTTAGCTAAGATAGCATTTCTAGTTCCCCTTTCAAAGCTAATCAAGATTCCCTCACAAATGGACAAGGTGAAGAAGTATCTTAATATAGAAGCAAAAAAATACCAACCCTTAATTTTGAAATACATTCATCAAGATAGGAAAAACATGAGTCATGCACCTTTGCTCATAACCTTGGTACTAAATGAAATTATTCTTCATCAATGTAGGATTATAGGGCCTCAACCAATGTAATTTCATTTCAGTTCATGAACCAATTAGGTCTAAAGACTACAACACCATATTGGAACGTATGTGGTGTGGATAGAGAGAAATCAAGGTGTGTGGTCTTATCAAGGATCTGAAGGTCAGTCCAACTGCATATTCAAACATCTTTGTATTGATGGATGTGATAGTCGTAGATGTACCAAATGCTTGGGGAATGTTATTTTCTAAAACTTGGGCTACATGTTTAGGCGGTAATATTCGAATGGATTTATCTTATGCAACCATCCCAACTTGTGAGGGTACTTATGTCATACTTCATAGGAAACCAGCGATGAGATACCAAGTTGAATATCAATGATTAAAATCAATTGATATGGGAATAAAATGATTAAAATCAATTGGGGAATCTAATCTCATTATATTAAAAGTAAAACGAGCATATGTTCCTAAGAATTAAAGGTTAAAAATGCAGAAATGAAATATGGAATACCATGGAACTATTTGATGATTTCGCAATCGAAGTAGTTCCCAAAGAGAAAAATTGTGTTGTTGACGCACTAGTATGAAATATATATCTACTTTTGATCAAGACCTAGGATGATCAAAATATGAAATAACACTACTCTAGATTAAAAGACGGACATTGAACATCTCAATTTGATACTTTGCAAGCTAGCTGGATCTTCAGCCAAATACAAATATGAAACTTGGAATCATTAACATATCTACTAGAACAAATGAAAAATAGGGTTTATGGTTTCCATGATGAATTGATGATGGAAGAAAGTGGGTGTGTCAGTCAAATTTGAGTCCAGAAACCCTCCCATGTCGTTAAGGCATGCGAATAGTCTATCCATGAAAAATTTCAATGCTTACAGAAACTGTTTGAAAACATTTCAACGTTAGCCCCATTCGCAGGTCCATGTTGCCGGTGTCTAGTGCTTGTGCAATTTTCGTTCCTCCTTCATTGTTCATCATTCATTATTCCTTGACCATGGTGTAGTCCCCAAGATCCATTATTTTTGTACAAAATTACATACTAATGGCATAAAATTATCGACGAACTTTTTTCGTCGATAGTATAGAAAATTCATCGCATGATTATTTACATTGGTCTCTCTTGTGACGATATAAAATGATGCTTGGATTCATTTCATATTTGTTTTGTCAACTTGAAATCTGAATTTGATACTTTGAAGCTAGCTGGACCTTCAGTCAAATTGTCTTTATAGATACCAAGGGTTCTATTAGTTGTTAATGGGATATGGGTTATTGAGATTATAGATGGTAGGGGATAGTGAGGTTATATTAGGGTTTATAAGCTTAAGACTCTAGTGGCCCTGAAATTTTAAATTTTGTTGAAGACCTTGATTACATATATAGCATCCAACAAAAAACCCATATGGTCAAAAGAAGTGTTACCATTGCTAGGTTTATGAGGATGACCATGTTGAACTCTATAGGTGAATAAGCCAAAAAAAAACTTAGGAAAGATAAATACCTTTAATACATGAGAAGGAATAAATCACCGGATATTTTACAACCCAATGATTCTGAGCCACAAAGAAAACCATGGAGTAGGCCACCTCTACCTTTGAATACTAGTCCAGTGACTTCATTTCCATCTAACAAAAGTACCACTAGTGATAGTTTGAAACTAAATGTCAATGTAGTCAATGTTTTAGCTAAGATAGCAATTCTAGTTCCCCTTTCAAAGCTAATCAAGATTCCCTCACAAATGGACAAGGTGAAGAAGTATATTAATCTAGAAGCAAAAAAATACCAACCTTTAATTTTGAAATACATTCATCAAGATAGGAAAAACATGAGTCATGCACATTTGTTCATAACCTTGGTACTAAATGAAATTATTCTTCATCAATGTATGTTGGATTATAGGGCCTCAACCAATGTGATTTCATTTCAATTCATGAACCAATTAGGTCTAAAGACTACAACACCATATTGGAATGTATGTGGTGCGGATAGAGAGAAATCAAGGTGTGTGGTCTTATCAAGGATCTGAAGGTCATTCCAGCTCCATATTCRGACATCTTTGTATTGATGGATGTGACATTTGTAGATGTACCAAATGATTGGGGAATGTTATTTTCTGAAAATTGGGCTACATGTTTAGGTGACAATATTCGAATGGATTTATCTTATGCAACCATCCCAACTTGTGAGGGTACTTATGTCACACTTCATAGGGAACCAACGATGAGATACCAAGTTGAATATCAATGATTAAAATCAATTGATATGGGAATAAAATGATTAAAATCAATTGGGGAATGTAATATCATTATATTAAAAGTAAAACGAGCATATGTTCCTAAGAATTAAAGGTTAAAAATACATAAATGAAATATGGGATACTATGGAACTATTTGATGATTTCGCAATCGAAGTAGTTCCCAGAGAGAAAAATTGTGTTGTTGACGCACTAGTATGAAATATATATCTACTTTTGATCAAGACCTAGGATGATCAAAATATGAAATAAAACTACTCTAGATTAAAAGACGGACATTGAACATCTCAATTTGATACTTTGCAAGCTAGCTGGACCTTTAGCCAAATACAAATATGAAACTTGGAATCATTAACATATCTACTAGAACAAATGAAAAATAGGGTTTATGGTTTCCATGATGAATTGATGATGGAAGAAAGTGGGTGTGTCTGTCAAATTTGAGTCCAGAAACCCTCCCATGTCGTTAAGGCATGTGAATAGTCTATCCATGAAAAAATTCAATGCTTACAGAAATTGTTTGAAAACATTTCAACGTTAGCCCCATTCACAGGTTCATGTTGCCGGTGTCGAGTGCTCATGCAATTTTTGTTCCTCCTTCATTGTTCATCATTCCTTATTACTTGACCATGGTGTAGTCCCTAAGATCCAATATTTTTGTACAAAATTACATACTAATGGCATAAAATTATCGATGAACTTTTTTCATCGATAGTATAGAAAATTCGTCGTATGATTATTTACATTCGTCTCTCTTGCGACGGTATAAAATGATGCTTGGATTCATTTCATATTTGTTTTATCAACTTGATATCTCAATTTGATACTTTGAAGATAGCTGGACCTTCAGTCAAATTGTCTTTATAGCTACCAAGGGTTCTATTAGTTGTTAATGGGATATGGGTTATTGAGATTATAGATGGTAGGGGATAGTGAGGTTATATTAGGGTTTATAAGCTTAAGACTCTAGTGGCCCTGGAATTTCAATTTTTGTTGAAGACCTTGATTACATATATAGCATCCAACAAAAAACCCATCTTGTCAAAAGAAGTGTTACCATTGCTAGGTTTATGAGGATGACCATGTTGAAATCTATAGGTGAAGAAGCCAAAAAAAATCTTAGGAAAGATAAATACATTTAATACATGAGAAGGAATAAATCACCGGATATTTTACAACCCAATGATTTTGAGCCACAAAGAAAACCATGGAGTAGGCCACCTCTACCTTTGAATACTAGTCCAATGAATTCATTGCCATCTAACAAGAGTAGCACTAGTGATAGTGTGAAACTAAATGTCAATGTAGTCAATGTTTTAGCTAAGATAGAAGTTCTAGTTCCCCTTTCAAAGCTAATCAAGATTCCCTCACAAATGGACAAGGTGAAGAAGTATCTTAATCTAGAAGCAAAAAAATACCAACCCCTAATTTTGAAATACATTCATCAAGATAGGAAAAACATGAGTCATGCACCTTTCTTCATAACCTTGGTACTAAACGAAATTATTCTTCATCAATGTATGTTGGATTATAGGGCCTCAACCAATGTAATTTCATTTCAATTCATGAACCAATTAGGTCTAAAGACTACAACACCATATTGGAACGTATGTGGTGTGGATAGAGAGAAATCAAGGTGTGTGGTCTTATCAAGGATTTGAAGGTCAGTCCAACTGCATATTCAGACATCTTTGTATTGATGGATGTGACAGTCGTAGATGTACCAAATGCTTAGGGAATGTTATTTTCCGAAAATTGGGCTACATGTTTAGGCGGTAATATTCAAATGGATTTATCTTATGCGACCATCCCAACTTGTGAGGGTACTTATGTCACACTTCATAGGGAACCAATGATGAGATACCAAGTTGAATATCAATGATTAAAATCAATTGATATGGGAATAAAATGATTAAAATCAATTGGGGAATCTAATCTCATTATATTAAAAGTAAAACGAGCATATGTTCCTAAGAGTTAAAGGTTAAAAATGCATAAATGAAATATGGGATGCCATGGAACTATTTGATGATTTCGCAATTGAAGTAGTTCCCAGAGAGAAAAATTGTGTTGTTGACGCACTAGTATGAAATATATATCTAGTTTTGATCAAGACCTAGGATGATCAAAATATGAAATAACACTAATCTAGATTAAAAGATGGACATCGAACATCTCAATTTGATACATTGCAAGCTAGATGGACCTTCAACCAAATACAAATATGAAACTTGGAATCATTAACATATCTACTAGAACAAATGAAAAATAGGGTTTATGGTTTCCATGATGAATTGATGATGGAAGAAAGTGGGCGTGTCAGTCAAATTTGAGTCCAGAAACCCTCCCATGTCGTTAAGGCATGCAAATAGTCTATCCATGAAAAATTTCAATGCTTACAGAAACTGTTTGAAAACATTTCAACGTTAGCCCCATTCGCAGGTCCATGTTGCCGGTGTCTAGTGCTCATGCAATTTTTGTTCCTCCTTCATTGTTCATCATTCCTTATTCCTTGACCATGGTGTAGTCCCCAAGATCCATTATTTTTGTACAAAATTACATACTAATGGCATAAAATTATCGACGAACTTTTTTCATCGATAGTATAGCAAATTCATCGCATGATTATTTACATTTGTCTCTCTTGCGACGATATAAAATGATGCTTGGATTCATTTCATATTTGGCTTATCAACTTGAAATCTCAATTTGATACTTTGAAGCTAGCTGGACCTTCATTCAAATTGTCTTTATAGATACCAAGGGTTCTATTAGTTTTTAATGGGATATGGGTTATTGAGATTATAGATGGTAGGGGATAGTGAGGTTATATTAGGGTTTATAAGCTTAAGACTCTAGTGGCCCTGAAATTTTAATTTTGTTGAAGACCTTGATTACATATATAGCATCCAACAAAAAATCCATCAGGTCAAAAGAAGTGTTACCATTTCTAGGTTTATGAGGATGACCATGTTGAACTCTATAGGTGAAGAAGCCAAAAAAAATATTAGGAAAGATAAATACATTTAATACATGAGAAGGAATAAATCACCGGATATTTTACAACCCAATGATTCTGAGCCACAAAGAAAACCATGGAGTAGGCCACCTTTACCTTTGAATACTAGTCCAGTGACTTCATTGCCATCTAACAAGAGTACCACTAGTGATAGTGTGAAACTAAATGTCAATGTAGTCAATGTTTTAGCTAAGATAGTAATTCTAGTTCCCCTTTCAAAGGTAATCAAGATTCCCTCACAAATGGACAAGCTGAAGAAGTATCTTAATCTAGAAGAAAAAAAATACCAACTCTTAATTTTGAAATACATTCATCAAGATAGGAAAAACATGAGTCATGCACCTTTGTTCATAACCTTGGTACTAAATGAAAGTATTCTTCATCAATGTATGTTGGATTATAGGGCCTCAACCAATGTAATTTCATTTCAATTCATGAACCAATTAGGTCTAAAGACTACAACACCATATTGGAACGTATTTGGTGTGGATAGAGAGAAATCAAGGTGTGTGGTCTTATTAAGGATATGAAGGTCAGTTCAGCTGCATATTTAGACATCTTTGTATTGATGGATGTGACAGTCATAGATGTACCAAATGCTTGGGGAATGTTATTTTCTGAAAATTGGGCTACATGTTTAGGTGGTAATATTCAAATGGATTTATCTTATGCAACCATCCCAACTTGTGAGGGTACTTATGTCACACTTCATAGGGAACCAGCGATGAGATACCAAGTTGAATATCAATGATTAAAATCAATCGATATGGGAATAAAATGATTAAAATCAATTAGGGAATCTAATCTCATTATATTAAAAGTAAAATGAGCATATGTTCCTAAGAATTAAAGGTTAAAAATGCATAAATGAAATATGGGATACCATGGAACTATTTGATGATTTCGCAATCGAAGTAGTTCCCAGAGAGAAAAATTATGTTGTTGACGCACTAGTATGAATTATATATCTACTTTTGATCAAGACCTAGGATGATCAAAATATGAAATAACACTACTCTAGATTAAAATATGGACATTGAACATCTCAATTTGATACTTTGCAAGCTAGCTAGACCTTCAGTCAAATACAAATATGAAACTTGGAATCATTAACATATCTACTAGAACAAATGAAAAATAGGGTTTATGGTTTCCATGATGAATTGATGATGGAAGAAAGTGAGTGTGTCAGTCAAATTTCAGTCCAAAAACCCTCTCATGTCGTTAAGGCATGCAAATAGTTTATCCATGAAAATTTTCAATGCTTACAAAAACTGTTTGAAAACATTTCAACGTTAGCCCCATTCGCAGGTCCATGTTGCCAGTGTCTAGTGCTCATGCAATTTTCGTTCCTCCTTCATTGTTCATCATTCCTCATTCCTTGACCATGGTGTAGTCCCCAAGATCCATTATTTTTGTACAAAATTACATACTAATGGAATAAAATTATGGACGAACTATTTTCGTCGATAGTATAGCAAATTCGTCGCATGATTATTTACATTCGTCTCTCTTACGATGATATAAAATGATGCTTGGATGCATTTCATATTTGGTTTATAAACTTGAAATATCAATTTGATACTTTGAAGCTAGTTGGACCTTCAGTCAAATACAAATATGAAACTTGGAATCATTAACATATTTACTAGAACATATGAAAAATAGGGTTTATGGTTTCCATTATGAATTGATGATGGACGAGAGTGGGTGTGTCAGTCAAATTTGAGTCCATAAACCCTCCCATATCGTTAATGCATGCCAGTAGTCTATCCATGACAAATTCAGTGCTTACATAAACTGTTTGAAAAAATTTCAACGTTGGCCCCATTCGCAGGTCCATGTTGCTGGTGTCTATTCCTCGTGCAATTTTCATTCCTCCTTCATCATTCCTCGTTCATCATTCCTTGACCATGGTGTAGTCCCCAAGATCCATTATTTTTGTACAAAATTACATACTAATGGAATAAAATTATCGACAAACTTTTTTCGTCGATAGTATGGCAAATTCGTCGCAAGATTATTTACATTCGTCTCTCTTGTGACGATATCAAATGATTCTTGGATTCTCTTCATATTTGGTTTATCAACTTGAAATCTCAATTTGATACTTTTCACACTAGCTAGACCTTCATTCAAATACAAATATGAAACTTGGAATCATTAACATATCTACTTGAACATATGAAAAATAGGGTTTATGGTTTCCATGATGAATTGTTGATGGAAGAAAGTGGGTGTGTCACTCAAATTTGAGTCCAGAAAACCTCCCATATCGTTAATTCATGCCAATTGTCTATCCATGACAAATTTCAGTGCATACAGAAACTGTTTGAAAAAATTTCAACATTGGCCCCATTCGTAGGTCCATGTTGCCAGTGTCTAGTCCTCGTGCAATTTTCGTTCCTCATTCATCGTTCCTCATTCTTCATTCCTTGACCATGGTGTAGTCCCCAAGATGAATTATTTTTGTACAAAATTACATACTAATGGCATAAAATTATCGATGAAATCTTATACGATCATGATTGTAAAAAAATGAAAGAGATTCTCTTGGTTTCAAGAATAATTTATCCTCTACTGAACAAGGCCAACCACGTGAAGGTGGAAGCTCACATGGCCCCTCCCCTCCCCCTCACATCACTCTCAATTTATCCCCAAAACCCAATCTATAAAATATAAAATAATCGAAAGAAATGTCCTATTAAGATTCATGCATAGAAAGTACAAAAAAAAAATTAATGAAGGTACACGAAATTATGTGTTTCTAAATGATATTTTTAGTCTACCACATACTTTACTATATTGACAACTATTTTCTGGTTTCAAATAATAAGTAAATAACATATAACCTAGGATATAAAAACGTCGCATAAAACTTAAAAACATGTAATTAACCCATGACATTAAAAGTAAATTATTTTAAGAGAATAATGCATACAAATTAAAATATTATATAGTCACGTACCTAATCCAATCTCAACATCTGTGTAATCATCCTTATTCTCTATCTTTATCTTCTTCATCGAAATTGACATCTGTATCATCATCTGGTTCTGAAACGATGTTGAAAGGATTGATGATATCATCATCATCATCAATTTCATTTTCGAGCATATTTTCATCGACATCATTATCAGGAATTGCAATATTGTCTCCTATGCCTAGATCATGATCTTCTTCGTCTTCTTCATCTGTCGACCCTCCATGATCTTCTGGATCTGTCTGATATTCCATTGAATCATCTTCTCGATCTTCAATATCATCTTCTTCCTATAAATGAGTATACTTAATTGGACTTTCTCTTGGATCATATATAACAACAAATGACCAATCCTCTTTCAAACATCGTTGTTTTAACCATTGGAAATCCGTTGGCATGTTGAATAACAGTTCTTTACTCATCACGTTCATGCATTCGTAACCTATACCATTTGACATCAAACATAACTAATTTGAAGGAATTAAATTCACACTCAAGAATATCATTTAAATACCCATAGTATCCATTTTTAGACTCCCGGGGATGTCTATCACTCCTAGAGGAAACATTAGTAACCTGGAATACTGCAGTTATCCCACTATCAAAAGTTTTGCTTGTTTCATCCAATTGTTTGATGCAAAATTTACGACCATTGCACCACATAACCTTGTGGTGTTTCAACTGCAATATGTCAGATATGTAAAAGATGCATTGTCAATTAATAAATTAACATATGTTTATATAACTTCGAAAGTATATGAAAAATATAGTACACATGTAATCAAATTAGTACAATATAAAATAACTGAATAAAATGGGTGAAATTGCTTACCTGTCCATCTTTCAAACCATATGCTAGATCAATTTCCCTCTGCGTAACATTGGCATCTCCATTATGACGAGCTTCTCTAACCAATTCAGAAAGTCGTTGCCATGATAACCTACCTCCATTATGTTGTTTACATCTTTCAATCCATATATTCATCCAATCAATATTGTTTGCAATGTATAAATGCAATGCATCCCACTCTAGAGAAACTGAATCAAAAAAACATAATTCACCAATATTAAATATTATTTATAACGTACAATATGAAGGTAATTATAAATATTTATAATTTATGAAATAAATCATATTAATATATTAATGAGTATGATCATATACACAAAAATGAAACTTTATATGTATTATTAATATAAATTTTCACAATTATTAATATATTACCTCTAATTTTTTTCATTCTACCTTTCCCCAATAGATGCTCCTAATCTTCAAATGTTTTGATGGAGTTCACATCTCAAATGCGATCCACTACATGCATAGTTGGCACTGCTAATTTAGGAAGATACTGACTAATATACGCCATGGATTGATATACCATATATCCCTCCACCATAGAACCCTCATGACGTGCTCTTTGTCTAACCAATGCCTTCAATGATTTCAAGTGCCTCTCCACCATCCACATTAACCTTGTGTGAATAGGTCCACAAATTTCAATCTCCTCAACTTGGTGTATGAGGTAGTGTTCTTGTGCATTGAAAAATGTAGGAGGTATACGTTTTTGCATTTCACACATTAGACGAGGAATTTCTCTCTTCCAATACTTTATATCATCTTCATGGATTTCTTTCAATGACAACCATCTACATGAGATTGTGACACAAGAAAATAACATGTTTTAACATAACATAATATAATATATTACATTACATTACAAGTAAAACACGTGTCATTAAGTACACCAATAATTTGAAAGAATATTTTGCATATAAATCAAAACTACGTCTTACCTCATGTATTTTCCAAGATCATATATAACTTGTTTGACGTTGTTGTCAAAGTCATTTGGGAGAGATAGCGGTAGAACATACTGTAACAACAAAATGAATCGTTATTTGTTTCGACCAAAGTAGACAAGCA
>ML801951.1:356023-403841 GCA_009831015.1 Picea engelmannii | reverse complement strand
ATTCTTCGTGGTTTTAAACCAGTCTCTTCTTTCCCATTGAAAATATGTTTTTCAGTAGTACGATACCTATGGTTCTTAGGAAGAAGGTGCCTATACTCATCAAACACCATCTTTCCTAAAATTTTTGAATGATGATACTTCATATTAGGGCCACAAACTGGACATGCAAATTTACCCTTTGTTTGAAGACCTGCAACAAATGGATTAATGTCAATTATATGATGAGATTATTTAAAAAGTAAAAATACACCATGATAATATTAAAATATTGTATAGTATTAAAGAGAAATATTAGAATGCTTATACATACCACAAAAATGTGTTAGTCTAGGGGCATCATGAATTGTCCATAAAAGTATTCCACAGAATTTAAATTTCTTCTCCCAGATTGGTTTACATATGTCGTACATTGTGATGCCAGCCCATAACTTTAGTAGCTTGTCGATAAGAGGCTCGATATATACATTCATATATTTAACCTGGTACTTGCCGAATTGTTTGAAATTACACATAATTACTAAAGGAATGATATCATGTAATATATATAATTAAATAAATAAACAAATGATATTATGCAAAAATTGAAACAAATGAAAATGTTAAATTCAAATAATTAATGTAAACAAATACCTGGAACAATCATTATCAACATTATGTACTCCCTCTTTATTGACATCCAAGGAGGAATGTTATTGTTGATAACAAAAATAGGCCACACTGAGTAAATAGACCTAATCTCTCCAAATGGATTAACACTGTCAGTTAACAATGAAAGCCTAACATTATGAGGTTCATCTTTGAAATCTGCCCATTTTTCCTCAATTTCCCTAAATGCAGAAACATCGGAAGGCATTCGAAGAACACCATATTCACTTCTGTTACATGCATGGTAATCCATAAATTGTTCTATGCTTTCACACCTAAACAATCGCTGCAAACGTGGAATTATGGGAATATGTCGAAGAACCTTTCGAGGCACCCTTTTTGTTACTTGATCGATTCGATATTTACTGATAAGACATTGTGGACATTTGGTTTTTGAAGCATGTTGTCCATAATATATAATATGGTCATTAGGACATGCATCTATAGTTTGATAATCCATTCCAATGTCTTTCATAATGGCATGCAAACCGCGATATGTGCGAGGTAAAATATTTGACGATGGTAACAGAAATTCACCTAACAATCTACAACATAACAAACAACTAGTTAATGTGAGAATATTAATCATAAAAAATGCATTCTTATTTTACACATTAATTAACACTAAAAACAAATATAAAAAAATCAACATTTATTTACAGTATGAGATGAAACATATTACATACCTTAGTATCTATGTCATACAAGTGTTTGAAAAATTATTCATAACCTTTAAGTTCACCAACAACAATGTAGCGGAGAGAAGATTTTCTCTTGATCCTTCATAAAGTCGTTTATTTTCCTTTTCTAATAGAGGTTCATCATAAATACCGAAATTTTCCCCATCCTCATCCGGTTATGAAAACAAATCTTGGATCATTTAATTTGTCCCATCATCTTCTTCCATGGGATCATTAACTTGATTTGTCCCATCATCTTCTTCCATGAGATCCTCATTTTATTGGTCATGATGATGTTTTTTTTTTTTTACTGTAACTGATGGAAAGTTTAATTAAAGGCCGGAAAATCAGCTTCCGGGTGCTTTGCTACACTGGCAGATTCCCTGGCAAGACAAAACATTTTGTCGATAGTGGCAGAGTCCAATGGTCTAGGCCCACAAAATTGGAGTCCATTCGATATTGTTGACCAGAAATCAGTGAACCGGTTGCCAGCGAACTCCTGGGCATCGTGTGGTTTCTTCCTGTAGTAAATTTGGTTGACCAAATCCAGGAGCTTTTTGTGTCTTCTCTTGATATCCTCACGCGCAATGATCTGTAAATGTCGGCTTTGAAAATGAGTTGTCAAGGTTCCAACCTCAAAGTTGAGGCGGGTCCTCCCCTGCTCTGTAGAAGACACCAACTTCTCAAGCTTTACGTGGTAGCCCTCTTGACTGGGACGGGGATTTGAAGGGATCATTTGCGACCTGGCTAGGATCGACTTGGTCTTCTAAGCTTGTGTTTTCTTCCTGTGGCTGTAAGCATTCTTTTTTGGTAGCAGAGATCTTCCCCAACACCACGCCCTTGGAAGGTAATTTGGAGGTCATCGTTCAACTTCTCCTTTTCGTGCAGCAGGAGATGGATAGAATTTTTCACCAGTAGATGTCCTTCCTCTGTCACTTGAGCAATTTGCTGAATATTTAACGTGAGCTCGTTGCACTCTTCTTCCAAATTTTGGCCTTGGTTATTTGAAACAGTAAAGTCTTTTTTTTTTTCCTTTTTTTTTTGCAATGCTTTTTATTCCTGAAAGAAGCCTTCATCTCCATCAAGGTTAGTAGAAGTTTCATGCTACTAAGAAAGGGACAGTGATCGGTGTAGCACTGGAGGCAGAGTTTACAGTGTAAGAGAACAGGCCTGCCAAAGTCACGGGATATTGCAGGTTGAATCGATCCCATTGACAGAGATTGTGCTTCTACTCAGGAGAGAGACGAGATTGGCCTCATGATTAGCTTCCTTGTTGAGATGTCAGAGGATATGGAAGAATCTTATAGTTTGAAACTTGCCTGTTAGGATCCTTATTTTCTGGTAGATCCGATTCATTTGGAGGTTGGTGGGGCTCTTCTTCGTGCGCATGGCCTGCACCACCAGTTTGGAGTCCCCAAAGACTGATAAGGTTTGAATGCTTATATTGAGTGCTTGCTAGAGGCCCTGCCATAGTGCATAATATTCAGCGAAATTATTAGATTGTTCTCCCAACCCCCAGGCAAAGGTGGATCGGGTGGAGCCTGAAGGCGAGAGGATTACTCCTCCTCCTCCCGAAGGGCCTGGGTTTCCCTTGGATGCGCCATCGAAAAACAGATAGTGAGTCTCCTGCGCGAGTCTCCATTTAAGAAAATCCTCTTCAGACATTCAGATTTCCCAAGCAGCTAGAACTGGGAGCCTACTAGAGGGTGGAGCTTGAGCATTTATGGCTAGGGTTGTAAACCAGGTTGTTTCCCTGTCATCTAAAGGCTGAGCATTCAAAAGAGCAGGCTTGTATTCCAGGGTCTCCCCAAGGAGAACTTTGGCTTTCATTGCCACCTTTGAGGGAGGCCTCTCCACACTTCTGAACAATCGATTGTTTCTCTCAAGCCAAAGATTCCAGAAGACATATTTAGGGAGCAGCATCCAGACTGTTTTGAGCAGACCCTTTTTGGCAAGATGAAAGGGAGAGGAGTCAGCCCAATTGGAAAGAAGATCAGCAGTAAGAGCAGGCATAACAGAGTTGATCATACTCGTGGGAAGAACTTCTTGCCAAACCTCTCTTGAGAAAGGACATGAAAGAAGTAAGTGGTCCATGTTTTCCTCATAGTTCTTACACAGGGTGCATCTTGAGGGACCTTCCAGACCTCTTTTCCTCAGATTCTCCGCAGTGAGAATGCTTCAGTGCGCTATATTCCAGCAGAAAAGTTTGACTTTCGGAATGGACAGAGTGGACCAGACGTACTTCCATAGGATAGGATTTGGGGCAGCATGAGGGACTACCATTAAAGTTTGATAGCCTTCCACTGAAGTGAAACTTCCAGATTTTGTGCCCCAACCTCTCTGATCCCTGACAACTTGGTTCAGTGGGGTTTTGCCCTGCAGGAGCTTGGCCAGGAGCTTTGCCTCTTCGTCAAGCCTAGGGGGATAGCCTCTTAAATTCCAATCAGACCAGTTGTTTCCATTATCCCAGGAAGAGAGGTCCCAGAGGGTGGAGACATGCTGCTCCTGGAGCCACTGTTTTATATTCTGAATACCTAGATGTTGCCCAAAAGGTTCTTCCCCAAGAATTGATTCGTCCCAAACTTTGATTCGTTTCCCATTACCGGGGATCCAGTACAAGAAATCCCTGAAGTGTTCCAGTGCTTTGAGACAGAGTTTAAAGATAGGGGATCCTTTTTTGCTGGGGGGGTTTTTATCTAAGCATCGTTGTCTCTGACCTGTGAAGTATTTTTTCCACAATACCTTCTTTCTCCAGCTGGGTTTTCTGGATACCAATTGCCAGAGGAGTTTGGATCCCATGGCTAAATTCTGAGCATGAATGCTTCTAACTTGGAGGCCTCCTTCGCTGTAAGGTTTTTGGATTTTGTCCCAACTGACAAGATGAATCTTTTTCCGGTTTCCTTTCCCTCCTTCTCACATAAATTTTTTGAAGAGACTTTCAATCTTGCCGATGACTGTGATGGGTGCCAGAAGAATAGAGGATTGGTAAATGGGGATGCTGTAAAGAACATATTTCAGAAAAACTAGTTTCCCTGCTAGTGTAAGCCAACCGCCCCCCCACTTCTGAATATTTATTTTTAACTTGTCAATGATGGGATTCCAGTTTGCTGAGTTGATGGTAGACTTGAAGATCGGGACACCCAGGTAGGTGAAAGGGTCCCAATTCTGCAGGCAGTCCATTTCCAGAACTCTAGATATTCTCCCAATTTCTGTTCCAAGGCAGTTCCAGCAGTAAATTTTTCTTTTTTGCAGGTTGATCTTGCTTCCTGAAACCTTAATGTAGATTTCTAACTCCTTCTTGAAGCTACTTGCAGAATGGAATCCAGCGCCTCCCAGCAGAAGAGTATCATCTGCAAATTGGGCATGATTTATGTCCTTTACATTTGGTGCCATGCGAAGACCAGGGAGGGAAAGATCTTGCTGATAGTTGTTTAGCTGGAAACTGAGCACTGAGGCCTGAATGGCATAGTGAAGTGGAGATAGGGGGCATCCCTGCCGCAACCCTCTTGAGGCCTGGAAAAAATTTGTCGGTCTCCCATTGACCAAGGGGGCTATCCAAGGGGAATATATGCATCCTTTAATCCAGCGAATGAACTCAGGGGAAAACCCGAAATTCTCCATCACCATGAAAAGATTGTCATGTCGCACTCTATCAAATGCATTGACTAGATCTAGTTTCACTGCCATTCCTTTCTCTTTTCGAAGGACGCTGGAGTGGATAGCTTCTTGAACAATAATGACGTTGTCTAGGATTTTTCGTCCCTTTATGAAACCTCCTTGATTTTTAGGGATGATCCTCATCAGTATTGTTTTGATCCTATTGGATATAATCTTGGTGACCAGCTTGTATCCTGTGTTGCAGAGAGAGATGGGTCTGAACCTGGAGAAATTAGAGGCTCCTTCCTCCTTCGGGATCAAGGCAAAGAAAGAGGAGTTTGTGCTCCCTCCCAACTTGTGGTGGCTTTGAGAGTTCCTTACCATCCGGAGGAGATCATATTTGATTGTATCCCAACAGTTGGAATAAAATCTGGCTGTGAATCCATCAGGGCCAGGGGCGCTGTCCGGGTTCATATGGGACAGAGAAGATTTGAGTTCTTTCATAGTAATAGGGGCAGCGAGAGAAACATTTTCAGCGGCTTGGAACACTTTGGGAATTAGCGAGAGGGGGTAAGCATGGGGGTCTAAGGAGTCAGCAGGGGGAGCTGTATACAGGTCTTGAAAATGGGAAAAGGCAACCAGTTTGAGGCCTTCAAAATCTGTCACCAGAGTGTCTTGATGGAAGATTTCCTTCACTATTTTGAAGTTTTTCCTAGCTTCAGCCTATTCGTGAAAAAAAGAGGTGTTTTTGTCACCACTTGCTAACCAAAGGCTTCTAGACTTTTGACGCCAATACTCTTCTTCGACTCTGCAGGCTTTGTAATAGGCTTTTTGGTGGGTACTTTCAGTCCGGGAAATGCTTTCAGTGATGGGAACAGATTCCATGAAGGTTTGGTGGTTTTCCAAAGTAACTTGAGCATCTTTCCTGCAAGAGACCGGGGAGGAAAGAAGTTTGGCCCAGTTCTTAAGATCAAATTTTAGACGTCTAAGCTTTTCTTCCCAAATAAAGGAGGGGTTTCCAGTTACTTTTTTACTCCAAGAGCTAGAGACAAGGTGACTAAATCCATCTTGATGGACCCACAAGGGACTAAACCTAAAGGGGATGGGCCCCAGGTTTTCGTCAACGGAGAGATCAAGGAGGATAGGTTTGTGATCGGAGACACAGTTGGGAAGGATTTTGGACGAGCCATGAAGCCCCAGGATGAGATAGGAGGAGTGGATCAGAAAACGGTCTAGACGGGCCGCGATGTGTCCTGACCCTAGCCTTTTATTAGTCCAGGTAAAGTTACCGTTGGAGGCTTTAATGTCGACAAGATCCCATCCTAAGATGATGTCTTCAACCCATTCCCGGGAGGGATCTCGGACAATGGATCCCCTCTTTTTCGCGTTTGCTTCTAGGGTGACATTTAGATCCCCTACAATGATTGTATTTTCAGGCCTATGGAGGCTTAGGAACACTGCAATTGAGTCCCAACAATCTTTTTTTTCAGCTAACAGAATAGGAACATAGAGATTGAACAAACTTACTTGGTGGACCGAAGCTTTGTGAGTGAGTTTGGTGTAGATCCAGTGCATAGTACTGTGAACAGCAAGAAGCTCAAATATGGAGGAATACCAGAAGGTGGCTAGACCTCCTGAGGCCCCCCTGGAGCTGACAGTTTCCCCAGAGCTTTTTTTCCAGAATGCTTTTCCTGCATGGACGGCAGAGTCATCCTCCATTTTGGTCTCCTGAACAAGAAGTATCTCAGGCTTGTTGATTCTTACTAAGTCTCTCATTGCTTCGACTTTCTGAGGGCTGCCTAGACCTCTGCAGTTCCAGGAGATGTACCACATTATTTACTAGAGGGGACGCCCCCTTTAGAGGCCTGGCCTTGCTTGGATCTTGTATTCATCATGCCTTTAAGAGTTTTCTGGGAGCCTTGCAAAATATCTGCGTAAGAGACTTCTTCCCTTTTCTTTTTGTTTGGTTTCCGACCCCTTGGGTTCTTGACTGGGGTTGCATGCAGGCTCCCAGACTCAGTGGATCCTTCATCAATGTATCCTCCTGGATCAGAGTCCTCTTCCTCTTCTCCTCATATAGGAGAGCTTCCAGCTAAAGGATTTGCCAGTTCTGGATGGATTTCCCCTGGCTCCAACAGGATAACTCCTTGGGCATTTTGCTTCTCAGCTGGGATACTGAGATCAGGGGGAGTGGATTCCCGAATGAAAATAACCGGAGTGCCTTCTAGGTCATTCACCACCGAGGCACTTTCTCCTAGGCCTGCTGTGACTGGCTGCTGAGGTTGAACTTGAGGTTGGGCGGTTTCGTTTGACTGGACTTTAGGATCTGATTTCTGTGCCTTGCTTGGTGCTCTTTTCTCATTTGACTTGGAGGTGGTATTTCCTCTTTTGAACCTCTGCCATCCTTCGTCTTCTTCTTCCGTCTGGGATTTTGGGCAATTGCGTTGGAAGTGGCCATGTTCATGGCAGAGCCGACATTTAAAGGGAAGCTGTTCGTAGTCAAGTTTCTGGAAATGGGACCAGGCGCCTACAGAGAGTTTGATGGCTTCTAATAGACCTGCCTCCAGATCAACTTCAACACAGATCCTCGTGCAAGAGTACTGCCCTTTATGCTCTGCTTTGTCAATGAAGCGTCCTAGGGTATTCCCTATTTTTTCCAGGGCTTGGATATTCCAGCAGTGGATCGGGAGATTTGGGAGTCTTACCCAGACCAGAACTTCTTTGGGTACATCAACTGTTGGATCAAAATCCGGAGACTATCGATTTAGATAGAGTCCCTGGGTACCCATAAAATAGGGGCCACTTCAGAAGATGATATCGCGATCTTCTTTTGAGATAAATTCGAAGACGAAGAATCCTCTCCCCACCAGATAGCAGGTGACACTGTGCTTCAGATGTGGCCTCCAGTTACGCTGAATCCAGTTATCCGTGGTTTTGGCAGAGGGACAAAGCCCCATGAATTGGCCAACCAAACCTCTTTCAGCGAGAGCCAGGGCGATTTTAATTGAGTGCTCCTCTGGTAGTTCGATTTCTGGTATTGTGTCAAGTTTCTTGACGAATTTTGGGGCCTCTTTGGCTTCCAGTTTCTTCCCGAACGACGCTAACAGCTTCCTGAATTCCTTTTCGGCAGAGATCGGGGAGGAGGGAGGGGGATCCCCTCCCCCTAGCGTGGCCATGGCGGTAGCCTGGAGCTGTGCAGCAAACCCTAGAGGTAGAGATTCGCTACACTATCCGAATTCCTCCCATTTTTTTCTTCTGCATCGCTCCTAATCTGTTTTGGAAGTCTTGGTCATGATGATGTTCCTCAGCTTGTACAACATCATTTCTACTAATACTTGGTGCAATATTCTGTGGAAATTTAGAGGGCAACTCTAACTTTATAACTACAAACAACCATGCAAAATTAGTGTATACTATAACAAACATTCAAACAATATATATACATATATATAATTTTATATAAAATTGACAAAATAAAAAAAGATAATGAAGATATAGCTAATTACCATGGGACGATATTCATTCGATCCGCCATCAATGTGACCATATTTCCTACAATGTTTTGTATCTGTTGCTATTAAAATTCTTATGGGAAATCTTAGGCAACATTTTTTACCCTTACCCTTTTCACCTTCTTTACTTTTCTCCCCATCTCTAACAACATTATGCGACATTTTCCGCACAAAAATACCCTTTCGGAACCGTCAGTTTTATAGCAAGATTGTCGCAACATCTTTAAATCATCAAATATTTATAGGCCAATTTTGGGTCACTATTGTCTCAATTGCGACGATAGTGACCTACAGATAATTTTTTTTCCAACTATTTATTTTAGGTCATTTTCAACGGTAAATTTTGACTAAATTATTATGGTCAACATTCGTCGCAAGAGCGACGAACAATCTAGAGGCATCGCTAGTGCGATGAACATTGACCATAATAATTTAGTCAAACTGTAGGCGTCGAGATTGTGACGAATATGGGGTAGATTTAGAAAAGATGAACTTTTTCTCTTGCATGTTGCGACAAAAGAGTACTTTCATTGCAAGTGGTCACCACAAAATTTTCAATATGTAGTAGTGATATGATGCATAGATGAAGATGGATCAATGAGTTGTCATTGATACATGATGATACATAGTTTGTTTGATGAAAATATGACTCATTATTGTCTTATCATGATTGATAAGGTGCACAAATGGATGAACTCCAAAGTGGTCCCCTTATGGTGAAAGCCCTCACGGGAAGATGCTTTGTGGATTGAGTTATCCTAGAAGAACGGTTGGAGGACCCATGATTGTATGTGGAATAATGAGACGAAGATCAATGAAGTTGTTGGCGAAACTATTCTAGATGGATAATGCTTGTCATGCCATTTCCGGTGGTATGTGGAATGTCACATAACTCCTCACGGTTTGAGAGTTATGGCCTTATGATGTTGGAGGATCCCCATATGAAGGCTTGAAGCCCCCAAGGTCAAAGAAGTCAAAGTTCTTGAAAACAAGAAATCATTATTTAAATGATAAAGTAAAGTGACAAAGTCAAGGTGGATTATTTAAATAATAAAAAGAAGTGACAAAATCAAGAAGGAATATTTAAATGATAAAGTATTGGAGAACTTTCTATTCATGGAAAGTGGTTAACCCTAAAATAAGGAAAATAGGTTAAATAACCTAGAAATGGGTTAAGTGACCTAGAAATGGGTTAAGTGACCTAGAATATGAAAGTATAAATAAGAAGTTAGGATCTCTTGTGAAAGGTACATCTGGTGAGAATCCTTTTTTTGGATCAATGGAGAGCTTCTTGAGATTATCTTGTGGAGTATTGATGGAGAGCTTCTTGAGAATTATTGGTGTGGATCTCTTGAGCATGATTGAAGATCTATTATGAGGAAGAGAGCGAGAGGAGTATATCATGGAGGCATCAAAGTTTTGGCAATGTCGGAGATCTTGACGACAAAATTCTTGGAACTTCAGAAACCCTAGTTTCTGAGGTATATGCAGGTTGTCTGTGCTTAGGGTGCGTATACATTAAGGTATACGTGGGTTGTCTAAAGAAAGGGAGCGTATGGTGGATAAAATTGTGAAGAATTGTGTTTGAGCTGGTGCCAAGCTCTCGGATGATTAGGCAGGTTCCATATTTGCATTCTATGGCCTCAGATCTATCACTAAGACACTGGTATGATTACATTATTGTCTTTATGAATACTATTTTTTGATGTGATTAGAATGCTTAGGGAATTCTTGGTATGTCTTCTATGATGTGGTTCAGTTTGTTTGATTTGGTTGATGGAGTGATCAGTACTCTTGTGATTCAGTGGTGACATGATTTCTATGCTATACTAGATGCTTATACATGTTTGAGATAGAATTCATATTGATCTATTGTGGAGCATGAGTAAGCTATTGGAGATCTTGGAGATGTTGTGACTAGTTTTGGGTCAGTTTGGATAGTGGAAGACAAAAGAGAAAGTGATTGCAGGTTGCAGAGGATCTGAGCATGTGAAGCAAATAAAAACCCTAGTTTCTCAGAAGCATATGCATGTTGCATTATACACTGGCCGCATGCACACGCGGGCTGTAGTGGGCTAGGATGCGTACACACATGGGCTTCACTACTGACATGTCACATACCTGTTGATAGATTGATATCTGTTGAGGATTGTTGGCTCATCTCAGTTGGTGCTAAGGGTGTAAGCTGAGTCTTGCATTATAGAGCTGGTGCTCTTGTAGAGTTGTACTCTATTCTGTTGTTGCTGATAAACCCCATATTGTTGTCCATAATAAAAAGAAAAATTGTACATACATCTTATGTTCTTTGTGTTACTTGTGGTGATGACTTGTTGATGATATTTGTTTCTGATATATGTTCACATCTAACTGGTTATAAATGAAAACAATGGGTAATGAATAAATGTTGAATGTTAACTAAGAAGTTTTATGTGAAGAGGGAAGTTTTGGGTAAAAGAGCCCCACACTCATTCACCTCCCCCTCTAAGTGTGGG
Source organism: Picea engelmannii (assembly GCA_009831015.1). Classification (NCBI taxonomy): domain Eukaryota; kingdom Viridiplantae; phylum Streptophyta; class Pinopsida; order Pinales; family Pinaceae; genus Picea; species Picea engelmannii. Next base: position 392,915 of record ML801951.1, on the reverse strand, counting down.
AGGTAAATCCAATAGTGCTATTCCCTGTGAGATCTAGGGCTGCCATGGATGTTGTAGGTAGGGAAAAACGTCTGGATGCAAGTTGGGAAGCGATTCCGTGCTGGAGCATCCGCCAAAGCATCGAACAAGATATAAATTATCTGGCTAAGGATGCACTGAATGTGCATCTAGTCATCCTTCTTCTTCCGCATTTCAAAAATTATTTGGAAGTGCTCGTTTGAGAGTTAGTTTGGGGAGAGAAGAGGTGTCTCCACCTTCGTTTCCTCGCCTGTGCTCATCGAACGGTCCTCCACCTGCGTGCTGGGGGGGTTTTCTTCATCCACAATGCAGCTGCCTATGCCAAACACCTAATCCTTTGGAAGGATGTTTTGGGGGGTAAAGAGGATAATTGAGTAGAGGAGTGCTCTCTTTCGGAGGAGACACCTCCTCTCTGACCTTGCAACTACCAGGGATCAAAGGAGGTATGTGAGGGGGTGACTAGGGAAGATGAGGCAACCCCTTGATATTATGCCTTTCACCATCATAAAAATCATAAAAAATGAAATTATAAGCTAAACATAAAACATCAATTATCCTTTCACCATCATAAAAAGAGAAATTATAAAATCATAAAAATTGAAATTATAAGCTGACCATAAAACATAAATTATCCTTTCACCATCATAAAAATTGAAATTATAATGTATTGACTATTTATTCATGAATAAACAATATATTTCACCATCATAAACAATATAAGAGAAATCAAAGATGAAACAATAAACAATATATTCCACCATCATAAACAATATAAGAGAAATCAAAGATGGGAGAATAAATTGATATTTTGAGTTCCATATATATAATGAAATTTTGAATTGTTACACCGCCAAATACATAGGTTCCACATCGATTTTAGGATGATAAAAAAAACTAAGACATTTAACTCCAAAATTCTAGACTCTAAGCCATCGCTTTAAGATAGATCACTTCATACCTACAATTCATATATATATATATATATATATATATATATATATATATATAATGAAAGTTTGAATTGTTACACTGCCAAATACATAGGTTCCACATCCATTTTAGGATGATAACAAAAACTAAGACATTTAACTCCAAAATTCTAGACTCTAAGACATTGCTTTAAGATAGATCACTTCATACCTGCAAAAGAAAACATTCGTCGAATTCAAAATTTAAAAATTTACAATAAAATATATCTACAAATTTAAAATAAAATGTACACATGTACCATTTTAGATAAATAAAACAAGTTGTGATTAAATAAAAATTGACATACATACCAAAAGAGTTAAGTCTCATCCTCCAACATACTCCTTTCCACCAAATATAATGTAAACATATTTTCCACCAAATATAATGTAAACATATGTAACAATAAAAAACAATAAAAAAAACAAATAACACATATTAGCATATATACTTTAACTAAATATTAAATAAACAATAAACAATAATAACATATCCAACCAGAGTTCCATAGATTTAAGATTATCGCTCTTTTTTTATTACACTTTTTTGACACTTTTTTAAAACCAAACTTCCATCACAAAGTTCCAAAACTTCCAAAATATTTACTCTCCATGTTAAACATACATGATCTAAACAATGTAAAGTCTTATCTAAAATCTTACAAATTTTTAAAGAGAAAAATTGTGTTCTTGGTAACCAATTTTTGTGTTCAGAGTTAGATAATACCCTGAAAATAAATATAGTTGTGTATGCAGAAAGCTCACAAATATCCATATTAAGTCATTCTTCCAATAAAATACTTATCTCCTTATGGATAGAGTCCCAAATCCTTTAGGTGAAATTCTCATGCCAGGTGATCTTATTTACTCAACAGTAAAATACTTATCTCCTCAGCAGTAAAATTGTGACGAACCCAATCGTTAGGACTACAAGTGAAGAAAAAAGTGATTGTTTTATTTTTTTTGTTTTTAGGCAGGAAGGAAACAATGACAATAGTTGAACCACACAACCTGATGATGAACACATGCATGCAGATTAGGAAACAGACAAAAATGACTCAACTCACTAGCACAACAAGCAACTGGGCGAAACATGTGTAAATCCAAAGATATAAACGACTACCCGCCTGACACAAACATGACAATGCCTAAAAGATAAATGAAAAAATCCACATTCCCAACACAATGTCCTTGACAATCAGTCACTAGAACCTCTATGGTGCACAAACCAAATGCATGAAGACGTTAGAAACCAAGCACCAACAACAACTACAATGAACAAACGCCCATAACAGGTAGCACATAGTCCGACCAAGTTATCATTCGCCTCTATCCATTAGGGCACGCAATGACCCCCTCATCAAGAATCATGTCGTCGCTAGGTGATAGGTGCGAAAACAACTGTGGCACAACAACATAGCCAGATCCTCAACACAAGCTAAAACCAACGTGCTAGGATATCAAGTTAACTATCTAACCCTTGGTGACTAAGCCTAGCACCCAATCGACAAGCCAACAAGACGACTATGAATTTTATACAACACAATAATTTCCTTGCACAACAATATCAATCTGTACATATTAAATGATTATTATTAAACAATAGTTCATTGCAACTATATTCCAAATCCCAAGATGAGATAAGTATCTATCGCTATCCTTTAAAACTGAAACTACATGAATTTAATTGTTGTCTTTAAATATAAATTTGTTGTCTTTTAATGTCCTTGTTGTCTTTTAATTTAAAAACTGAAACATATATAAGTATTTTCCTAAGGAGGAGTTCGCTATCTAGTTAAGCAATCATAAAACAAGTTTTATAAAGATTACTGAATTTGCTAAAATTTGCCAATAAGAAAATCATAAAAATATTTCTATAGGAAAATCATAAAACAAATTCACGCTATCCAACACTACCAAAATCGCTATCTCTTATTGAGTTGTTGTCTATCATTGAAATTGTTTTCTAGAATCTTTATGCACACATTTATTGCATTTCTAATGTAATTACACACACCTTTATTATTAAAATCGTGGTCAAGAATCTATATGCAGGAACCAATACCTCTCTCTAAACCCATTGTCTATTAATATATAACACACTGTCCATTAATGAAATAATAATAATAAATATCATTATATTAACACTGTGATATAAACCAGTCATAAACAGGCTGTCTATTCCATTCCATAATAACACATACATTCAATTCAAGATATTCAATTCCATATATAAAACGTAGACATTCAATTCAATTACATTAAAATGCAGACATTCCATTCCATAAAAACATAGACGTAAATAAATGTTGTCACCTATGAATCAATATGCTATCAATCACTGTCCAATGCTATTAATAAATTCGTTGTCTTCGAAACAAGATTGACCATATAAAAAGGAATTTTAGCAAGAGGTTAGAGATGTATGTCCGTCATGATATAACATCGTTGTGTTTTATTATGCATAACACATGTAATAAAAATTGTTGTCAATATAATGCATATTCAATACTCCCATACGATTAATCTTGCATTCAATATATACAAAATGCAGTCAGATAGTAATTGTTTTGTTTATCAATGGGAATGCCTAGACATCAAAAACAAAATTCCCAGGCATGGATTAGTTGAGTTTTATCACTAAGAACACCCAGACATTAAAAACGAAATGCCCAGGCATGGATTGGCTGAGTTTTATCATTGAGAATGACTAGACATTAAAAATGAAATGCCCAGGCATGGATTGGCCGAGTTTTATCACTGAGAATGCCCAGACATTAAAAACAAAATGCCCAGGCATGTATTGGCTGAGTTTTATCACTAAGAATGCCCAGGCATTAAAAATGAAATGCCCAGGCATGGATTGACTGAGTTTTATCACTGAGAACACCCAGACATTAAAAACGAAATGCTGAGGCATGGATTCACTAAGTCTTATCAATGAGAGCGCCCAAACATTGAAACGTTGGGTTTAACACAAAAATTGTGGTCAATAAAAGGGTAAAATTGCAGGCACTTTAAAGACTCATTTCTCATCCAAAATATAGGTAATCGACAGTCTAATATGGGTAATAATTTTCTTAGTAAAAATGATGTAGAAAGGTGACTAAAATCTCTGTGTAAGAAGGACGAAATCGTCGTGCAAGAAGGAAAAAATCGTTGTGAAACAAAAGGCATGAAATGGTAGAGAAAAAGACATCGAAATGAAACACAAAGGGGTATCAAAGGCAATAAAAACAACACAAAATTGTAGTGAAAACAACATGTATAATCATAGTAAATATATAGATTAAAGACTGTCCAAAAATATTCAATCACAGACACAATAGATTCGCAGACAAAACATAAATAAGCGTAGACATTAACATATTAAAATGTTGAGATTTACTGGTCAAGGAATTAGGGTTCATCGATCAAAACACAGAGTTTTACAAACCAAAACGTCGAATAAATCAATCACAAGAAATTGCAAGACCAATCGTTCAACCATGAATCAATCACCACCGAGATAAGTAAGGGTAGATGGTTGGGAAACAATTTATACTTCACTCATCATCCATGCACAAACAGGGCATTAGAATCTATAGGTCTATAAACACTGAAGTGACGACCGTTGATTCGGCTCCTGGCCAACTTCTTAGGCAAGGAATAATGACCTAGGGATAAGGTGGAAGACAAAGAAAAAACTCTTCATAATAATCAATAAATCCCACATAGATAAGTTACTGAAAGCATAAGTTGAGTTCACCAAAGGAAATCCATCAGAAAACAACAAGCAAGGGGATTATGATACCATAGGAAGCAGGGGAAAGATAGCGCATGGAAATGAAATATTAAACAAGCAAATATAACTAACATGATTAATTTAAATTCATTGCAATTAACAATTAAACCTACGTACCTTAGCTCAACGTGATTGCTCAGTAGTTTCTGTCCCGCACAGGCTCTGTCTAGCTTTTGCTTGCCGACTGATGAGACCTCATCGGTACCTCCCAGCCAACGCTAGGGGTAGTCTTCTTTGCCTTGAGCCCCCTGAGATGCAAATGGGCCACAAACACTAAACCAAAGAACATCTATCACCCATATTTCCTCGTAAGGTTGAGCTACCACTCGTTACCCGAGTTGGGTATCCCAACTCCCACAAGATAAGTCACTCAAGACAAAAATTTAGCAACGTAATGTTACGCATAAAAGATCAGATCCATACTCCTCCTCCTCCATCATTTTTATAGAGTTTCTAAGTGATTTATTTCGCAAATTCCCATTTAATTTATTTTTCATCAATTTAATTCAGAAAAAACCTCCCCCGTACACATGTCACCCATCCCCCCTAGTTGCACCAGAAATTAGTTTCATAAATTATTTAATTACTCCTATTTCCCTCACCCACCTAAAAAAATTCCTTAAATCGCTCCTTGGTGTCCCTGTATTCCCTTACACATTTTAAATGACTTACGCCCTTACTAAATTCCTAGTTGAGTTCATAATTAGAAGGTTCTTAAAGGCAAGATTCTTTATTAAGTTAGTCATTCATCTTTTTCCTTACATTTCCCTTTTTCTTTAAGTTTCCCCTTTTCCCCTTAGTTTCCTATTTCTTTTAAGTTTCCCTCTTTTCTCTTTTTATCTAAAACTCAAATTAGCAAGTGTAGAGAAACCACCTCTTTCTCTTTTTAATTAATAAAATTTAATTAGTATAAGTGGAAAAGCAATCATTTCCCTTTTTTTAAAATTTAATCCTCCAAAGTAATTTGATTTTAATAATTTAATTGAATTTCTTACCCCCTTCTCATCACATGTTTAATTATGATTATTATTATTATTTTTTACCACAAGTATCACTTAGACCTAGATTTTAATTTCCTAGTCCGTGCGGAATTTTTATTAGGGAAATTGTTTTTAAATCTTACTTATCACATCATTCATTTTAAGGCCGACTAGGTTTATTCACTTACCCATTGAAATTGCGACGTGCCCTTTAGAACGCACTAGGTGCTCTAAGGGTGGCACTCACATTTTTCTGTTTTCCTTGTGCAATGTTCCCTTCAAGACGCACTACGTGCTCCAAGGCTACCACTCGCCTCTTTCCATTTTCATTGCATGACGTGCCCTTCAGGACACACTATGTGCTCCAAGGGTGCCACTCACCTCTTCACTAACTTGGTAGACATAAAAACACCCTGGAGTTAATACTCCATCAGGTGATCTTGTGGGAGAATAAGGTTCTCTAAGGAATAAGGCCCCTGCCTTATTGTGCGCCCCTTAGAATCATTGTGAGTGACTATCGCAGTCTACCCTCACGACATCATGGGTCTTCTTGAACTAGGTAATCATTAACCTACAGTCCGAGCCATGGAGGGAGTGCTAGTAGGCTATGACAGGGCTGCTGTCCATACGTCTCCTTCAAAGTCTCTAGTTGTCATGCGTGACTCCTCTAATCCACATGTGAGTGTGGTTGGAAAGCTATCGTCAGCCCGCATCATCAAGAAATCATGTCAACAATAATAATCAACCCTCATAACATCTAATTAGATGTACATATTTCATATCAACAACAATCAAACCCCAATAGTACACTTCCTGACTCAATCTGAAGTCCAGGGGGTTTCATCGATGCCTCCGCATCCTCAAGGTCCAAAGTCTTGCACACTCAGGAGAACCCAGTCAATAACACCTATCTATGTAAACACACAAATTAAGATATCATCATATCCATAATGCCTCATAATCATAATCAAACATCCAATAGAATAATAATCCGGATCACTTGCAAACAAGTGTACTCAAAGAATAAGTTTTGTCAGTGCGCGCAAGAGCGATATGTTACATACACCCCACTCTTGGTATAAACTTTGTCCCGAAGTTTCACAGTATATAAGTGACGAAATAATGTGTATCACAGTATCATAAGTCTATTTATCAAACAAAAATGGAAATTGTTGGCACATATCACATGCATCCTCCAAGGTCACCGAGTGCGGACTATAGTTGTCCCACTGGACCTTGAATTGATCTACTTTTGAACATCATAGCTATCGAATACAATGATCCAAGATGAATATTAGCTCAGCCATGAGCACACCCTCACTAGATACCTCCAAGGAACTCATATCAATAATATGTGTAGGATCACTAATATAATGTCTCAAAACAGATACATGAAAAACATCGTGCATACACCTCAAAGAATGAATAAATTCTAGTCAATAGGCCATGAGACCCTTCTTCTCCACAATCTCGAAAGGTCCCATGAACCTAGGACAGAGTTTAGCTTCCTTTCCAAACTTTGTAACTACGATCGACGCAACGCGCATCAACATAACTCTTCTGTCGATCCTGTGCTTCTTTGATCCTTTGTCTTATTGTTTGGATTTGATATTCCATTTATTGGATCTCTTCTAGTCCCACCAGGACCCTATCCTCAAGCTGATCCCAGCTCAAAGGCGTACAACATGGTCGCCCATAAATAAACTCGAAAAGCGCCATCTTAATGGTGCTTTGGTAACTGTTGTTATAAGCGAATTCTACCAGTGGCAAGAATTCTTCCCAACGCTTCTTTTAATACATCATGTACATGCGCAACATGTCCTCTAAAACTTGGTTTGTTCATTCAGTCTGCCCGTCTGTCTTAGGGTGATACGCAGTATTAAAGTTAATTTGGGTTCCCAAGGCCTCTTGGAAACTAGTCGAAAATCATCCAGTAAAAACCGATTTGCGATCGAATATAATCCTCTTAGGAACGCCATGCAGCCTCACAATATCATTAATGAAAACTCTATCTATGTCAGATGCCTGATATGTCGTACGCACATGAATAAAATGAGCACTCTTCATTAGAGTTTCGACTACCACAAAAATCGAGTCGTGTCTCCTTACCGTCAGTGGCAATCCAACAATGAAATCCATCGAAATGACCTCCCATTTCGATTCCAGAATAACATGTGGCTGCAATAAACCCACTGGATGTCTATGTTCATCCTTCACCTGCTGACATTCTAGACATCTGGCCACGTAGTTGACTATGTCTTCCTTCATTCCTTTCCAAAAGAATAAGGGTTTAAGGTTCGCCCTCATCTTCGTGACTCCTGGGTGAGCCATGTACACTTCTCTATGAGCCTCGTTTAGGATCAAACCTATCAACTCGTCGTTCCGTGGTATGTAAATTCAATTTTTAAATCTCAATAATCTATTGTTGTCAAACGTAAATGCTTCAAATCTTGGTACCATCATTGTGTTTTGTCTGATAAAATCCTTGACCTCTTTGTACCAGTCATCGTCGCACTTTAAAGTTAGAATATTTTCACGTAGATTCATCTGAAGAGGCAACACCAAAAAGATGCGTGGTCTCCGACTCAATGCATCTTCCTCTCGGTTCATTGTTCCTTTTATGTAAGTGATCTCAAAATCATACTTGCTAAGCAATTATGACCAACTTCGTTGTCGCGCGGTCAGGTCGCTTTGCATAAAGATGTGCTGTATTCCACAGTGGTCCATTTTTAGTTCAAATTTTTGTCCAATAAAGCAGTTTCTCCAAACTCTCAAGGAATATACAATGGATAACAATTCCAAATCTTGCGTTTCATAGTTCTCCTCATTCCTTCTCAATTTCCTCGAGATGTAAGCGATCACTCGACTGTCTTGCATCAAGACTCCTTCTAAGCCTTCCTTGGATGCGTCAGTGCATACCAAGAAGTTATCGTACATGTCAGGGACCTTTAGTATCGATGTTGTTGTCAACAACTCTTTGAGCCTCTGAAAGGCTTCCACACATTTCTCGATCCAAACAAACTTCTTTTTCTTCTTCTGCAATTCCATGATCATATTTTCTATCTTCGAAAATCACTTGACGAACTGTCGATAGTATCTTGCCAAACCCATGAAGCTACGCACTTCCAAGACATTCATCGACACAGGACTTTCCATAATATCCTTGACCTTTGTTGGATCCACAACGATACCTTCACCAAAGATGACATGCCCTAATTAGTGAATCTTCGATTGATAAAACGAGAATTTAGACAATTTCCCATACAATTTGTTCTCTCGAAGACACTGTAGTACCAAGCGCAAGTGCTCATCATGATCCTCCATCGTCTGAGAGTAAATAAAAATATCTTCAATGAATACTTGGATGAACTTGTCCAAGTACTCACGTAACACCCTGTTCATCAAACTCATAAATACCCTTGGGGCGTTCAGTAGTCCAAACGGTAAAATAGTAAAATTGTAATGTCCAAACCTCGTCTTAAAGGCAGTCTTAGGGATGACATCCTCCTTGATTCGTAACTAGTAATAACCTTATCTCAAGTCTATCTTGGAAAACACCGTCACACCCTTCACCTGATCAAATAGATTATCAATCATTCGCAACAGATATTGATTCTTGATCATTGCCTTCTTCAATTAATGGTAGTCAATGTAGAGTCTCCATGACCCATCCTTATTTCACATGAAAATAATAGGTGCACCCCATGGTGACACACTTGGACGTATAAGTCCTAGGTCCAACAACTCCTTCAGTTGAATTCTCAACTCTTATAACTACAGGGTCGACATCCGATAAGGTGTTCTAGATATCGCTTCAGTCCCCGGTTTTAGGTCTATGGTAAAATCCAATTCCCTCTCCAGTGACATCCCAGGTAAATCCTCTGGGAATACGTCTGCAAACTCTCTCCCCACCAGAAGGTGTTCTAGACCTTCTGCTACTCCCTTTTCATTTAATGCAAGGATCACATAAAGCTTACACCTCTTGCGCATGTTCTTCCATAGCTACAAGGAAGAGATGAAACTCAAGGAAACTCCCTAGCTCTGACCTACAATCACGTGTCTCTCTCCCTCATCATTGACCAAGCTCAACCATTTCATATTACAGTTGAGTATCGCCTCATACGATTCCAACTAGTCCATACCAATCACAAGGTCATAAGATTAAAAAATCATGATGTACAGTTTGGCCCTTGTTACAAAATCTCTCAGGTTAAGGGTACAGCCTCTAACCTTCCCTCCAACCTTCTGTTTGGCTCCTGAAGCCATCTCTACAAAGATAAATTCATCTTGTTCGACTGCCTTTACCTTAATCCTTTTTAGTGCTGCACCAGAAATGAAACTCTCGGTAGCACCGAGATCTATCAAAATACTAAGGGTCTAGTCAACGACGGTACCTGATGTCTCGATCATAGTCAACTGGTGCCTTTCTTGGTAGTTATTCACCGCTGCATGAATCTAATGGGCCTTGCCCAAATCTCCCACGGTAGTGGGTCCGACTGATCCAGATGCTCTGGTTCTCTCCACTAGGAAGTCACGCTGGTAGTGTGGCTCCCAACAACTCCAACACCCCTTCTCCGATACAGTACTCATGGTACCAGAAGTAGAATATGATGGCCCATCGGCCTTGAATCCTGGCTTGTTCTACTGAATGAGCCTAAACTGCTACTGCTACGGTCGACACTGTTGTTGATTTTGTTTTCCACGATAAGGAGTCCACTACTGAGGTGTTGGTCGTCGAGGTGTAGTGAATATGGATCCTCTCTGAAAGCCATGATATCCTGGCATATGTCTGGATGGTGTCTGATGTTGCTGTGCACCAGATGACACCTACCTTGTTGGTCTCACTGGAGTCCTTCTCTAACCCCCACTGATAAGCTCCTCCTCTATTATGAGGGCCTTTTGGACAACATCATGCAAGGTACGAGGCATAAAAATCCTAACCTTTTCACATATACTAACATTAAGGCCAAACAAGAACCTGTTGACCTTAAGTTTCTCGATATTAAGGTGTGGAACATACCGAAGAAACTCCATAAAATGGGCCTCATACTCGGGCACCGTACAACGACCCTTTTGCAATATGTTGAACTCGTTGAGCTAATGCTCAATGAATTCCTCTGATAGGTACCTCTCTTGGAACCGTTCCTCAAACAGTTCCCATGAAACTTCTTCGACGACCATGTTTAATTGTGGCAGGAGCATATTCCACCATAGAAGAGCACTCCCCTTCAGTTGAAATACCTCCATTCAGACCTTCATGTTGGATGTATGGTCATGAAGTGCAAAGAACATCGCCATATTCTCCAACCATGCCTTGGCGGCTGTGTTGTCCAGAGCACCAAAGAACTCAGGAAATTTGACCTTCTCAAGTTCACGGTGAATGATACCAGTACCGAATGGAGTGCGTGGTGGACCCTCAGGGTTTGACGGTGCCCTCGACTCATCTCAGTCCAAATGGATGATTATTGCCTCAAACATCCACTGAAAGGACCTCATCAGCCCAACCACATCTCCCACTGTTATATGCTCCTGCTTGACACCTTGTTCATCTCCCTGGGGGTTAGACCCGTCAGGCATGGATGTTACTGGAGGCCTCGCACCTCCTCCCCTAGCACCCTGTCGTCTTCCTCCGCGAAGTCCTCTAACCATGATTACCTACACGAATACAAATAAACTTAATTAGAAACCTTATAATCAGAAATCAAATCAACGGAATTCGTAGTGATCCCAAGTCGCAGGTCGAAACCGCTCTAATACCATATGTGACGACCCCAATCGTTACGACTACAAGCGAAGAAAAAAGTGCGATTTTTTTTTTCTATTTTTAGGTAGGAAGGCAACGATGACAACAATTGAACCACACAACCTAATGATGAACACATGCATGCAGATCAGGAAACAGACAACAATGACTTAATGCACTAGAACAACAAGCAACTGTGCAAAACATGCGCACATCAAAAGATATAAACAACTACCTGCCCGACATAAACATGACAATGCCTACAAGATAAAGGAAAACATTCACAATCCTGACACAACGACCTCAACGACTAGTCACTAGAACCCCTATGGCATGCAAACCAAATGCATGAAGGTGTTACAACCCAGGCACCAACAACAACTACAGTGAACAAACGCCCACAACGTGTAGCACAGACTCCAACCAAGTTATCATTCACCTCTATCCATTAGGGCATGCAATGACCCCCTCATCAGGAATCATGTCATCTCCAGGTGATAGGTGTGACAACAACCGTGCCACACCAACATAACTGGATCCTCAACACAAGCTAAAACCAACACACTAGGAGATCAAGTTAGCTATCTAACTCTTGACAACTAACCCTAGCACCTAATCAACAAGTCAACAAGACAACTATGACTTTTATACAACACAATAGTTTCCTTACGTAGCAATATCAATCTGTACATGTTAACTAATTATTATTAAACAATAGTTCATTGCAACTATATTCCAAATCCCAAGATGAGATAAGTATCTATTGTTATCCTTTAAAACTGAAACTACATGAATTTAATTGCTGTCTTTAAATACAAATTTGTTGTCCTTTAATGTCCTTGTCGTCTTTTAATTATAAAATTGAAATAGATATAATTATTTTCCTAAGGAGGAGTTCGCTATCTAGTTAAGAAATCATAAAACAAGTTTTATAAAGATTACTGGATTTTTTAAAATTTGCCAATAAGAAAATCATAAAAATATTGTTATAAGAAAATCATAAAACAAATTCACGTTGTCCAACACTACCAAAATCATTGTCTCTAATTGAGTTGTTGTCTATCATTGAAATTGCTGTCTAGAATATTTAAACACACATTTATTTCATTTCTAATGTAATTACACACACCTTTATTATTAAAAACGTGGTCAAGAATCTATACGCAGTAACCAATACCTCTCTCTAAACCCGTTGTCTATTCATATATAACACAATGTCCATTAATGAAATAATAATAATAAATACCATTATATTAACACTGTCATATAAGCCACTCATAAACAGGTTGTCTATTCCATTCCATAATAACGCAAACATTCAATTCAAGAAATTCATTTCCATATATAAAACGTAGACATTCAATTCAATTACTTTAAAATGCAGACATTCCATTCCATAAAAACCTAGATGTAAATAAACGTTGTCACCTATGAATCAATATGCTATCAATCGATGTCCGATGCTATTAATAAATTCGCTGTGTTCGAAACAGGATTGACCATATAAAAAGGAATTTTAGCAAGAGGTTAGAGGTGTATGTTCGTCATGATATAATGTCCATACATTAAAAACGATTAAAAACGAAATGCCCAGGCATGGATTGGCTGAGTTTTATCACTGAGAATGTCCATACATTAAAAACAAAATGCCCATGCATGGATTGGCTGAGTTTTATCACTACGAATGACTAGACATTAAAAATGAAATGCCCAGGCATGGATTGGCTGAGTTTTATCACTGAGAATGCCCAAACATTAAAAACGAAATTCCCAAGCATGGATTGGATGAGTTTTATCACTTAGAACACCCATAAATTAAAAACGAAATGCCTAGGCATGGATTCATTGAGTCTTATCACTGAGAACGCCCAAACATTAGAAAAAAAATTCCCAGACATTGAAACACTGGATTTAACACACAAATCATGGTCAATAAAAGGGTAAAATTGTAGGCACTTTAGAGACTCATTTCTCAGCCAAAAGATAGGTAATCCACAGTCTAATACGGGTAATAATTTGCTCAGTGAAAACATTGTATAAAGGTTATGAAAATCTCTGTGTAAGAAGGACAAAATCGCCGTGCAAGAAGGAAAAAATTGTTGTGCAGTAGAAGGAACAAAATGGTGGAGAAAAATTGTAAGGTAGCTAGAGAGGTAGTGGGGGGGGCCAGAGGGCCCATAGTGATAATAGTGGAGGTCATTCAATGTAAGGTGGACTAGGTCCACTATATTATTAAATAAGACCCACTATGGTAGTTAGATATAATAAATGTAAGAGGACTTCTTAGAAGGTTCTACTTCTAGAAGATTCCTCCTCTAGAATGTTCTTAGGTGATGGTAGCACTATATAAAGGGGTTCAAGCAATGTAATGAGACATGAAGAGAATTATTGTATTTGGATCGGTAGCTCAATAGGAGGATGCCCCCTCGAAGAGGCAAGTGAACAATAGAGGATCCCTTCCATAATAGGATCCATTGTATGGTGTTGCCCTACCTCAAGGGTTTGATAATAATAAAGTGTGGTTTCTTCTATCTTGCTTGTGGATCTATTGTGTATTCAGAATTTGTGGTTATTATATTGGTATATCTATTCAGGTTCATAACAAAAATCCATCAAAACGCAGAACAAAGGGGAATCAGAGGTAGTAAAAACAACACTAAATTGAAGTCCAAACAACATGTATAATCGTAGTAAATATATAAGTTAAACATTGTCAACAAATATTCAATCGCATACACAACATAAATAAGCATAGACATTAACATATTAAAACGCTGATATTTACCTATCAAGGCACTGTGATTCCTCAATCAAAACACAGAGTTTTACCAACCAAAATTCTGAAGAAATCAATCACAAGAAAGCACAATACCAATCATTCAGCCTTGAATCAATCAACGCAGAGATAAGTAAGGGTAGATGGCTGGGAAAAAAATTATCCTTCTCTCATCGTCCATGCATAGAAAAGTAGGGCATTCAAATATGTAGGTCTATAAACACCAAAGTGAAGACCGTCGAATTAGGCATGGACTAATGACCTAGGGATAATGCAGAAGACAAAGCACAAACTCTTCATAATAATCAATAAATCCCACATAGATAAGTTACTAAAATCGGAAGTTGGGTTCGCCAAAGGAAATCCATCAGAAAACAACAAGCAAAGGGATTACGATACCATAGGAAGCAGGGGCAAGATAGGGTATAAAAATGAAATATCACACAAGCATAAAGAACTAACATGAGTAATTTAAATTCATTGAAAGTAACAATTAAACCAACGTACCTTAGCCCAAAGAGATTGATCAGTAGTTTATGTCTCCTGCGTGCTCCATCCAACTTCTGCTTGTCGATCGATGAGACCTCACCAGTACCTCCCAGCCAATGCTAGGGGTACTCTTCTTCACCCTAAGCCCCCCAAGCCGCAAATGGTCCATGCACACTAAACCAAAGAACATCTAGCACCCATCTCGCCTCACAAGGTCGAGCTACCACTCGTTACCCGAGATGGGTATCCCAACTCCCACAAGATAGGTCAGTCAAGACAAAAATTTAGTAGCATAACATTACGCATAAAAGATCAGATCCATACTCCTTCTCCTCCATCCTTTTTATAGAGTTTCTAAGTGATTTCTTTCCAAAAATTTGTAACATACCCAACCACCCACAGGCCGAGGTATGCTACCTTCAAGCCCTCCCTTGGACTTCTTTCTCTTACAGAAACCTTTTAAAATTTAAGGATGCATAAAAGAAAGTACTTTAACGACATGCACAACAATATTCAACAAGCATGCATAGTCTAAAGATTCAATTAAATGATAATTAAATAAACACAACGAAAATACATTCATATACATGTAAATGATACCATTACAAAGAGCACTTATCTTTATGAAAGATGACACCAACTGGCTGCAAACCAAGGACGTTCCACCCAACCATAGACACTACTTTTCCAAATCTCAAGAGGAGTGTCACCCCTGAGCCAGGGATATGAATCCACAAGGACGGTTCTAGAGTGTTCCTTGGCTTCCCAAACCAGTCAGCACCCAAGTTCTCACAGGCTTCCCAAACCAGTCAATACCCAAGCTCTCATAGGATTCCTAGCTCTCATAGCAATTCAATTACCCAACTCTCCTCTACTCATCTTGCACCACCCGAGAGAACAAAACTCCACCCTTCTCTGCCACGCAGTCCCTCAGGAAGTCCTTCTCCTTAATTCAGGCTCTAGTGCAACTGGTCCATAATATCAATGTTGGAACTCTTAGGACTCACAACTGTGAGCAACGTTGGACATAGTCCAACACATATTAGACACGTGACCTCAGGTCACGGTTGGATGACACCAGCGACCACTACAACCAACTATCCCATGGCTAATATTCAACAATTCGACTCCCTTTCCCCGATCCAAGAAGTAGGTGATGGATGGATCATTTAATGTGTAAGTGAGTGCATGAAAGTGCATGCATGACAGTGCGTGAGGGATAGAATGGTGCGAATGGAAAAGTGAAGGAGAAAACGAGCCAACGACCAACCCTCCCATTAGACTAGAGGTGGGTTTAAGTAACTTTGTGGGGAAATCAAGAACCTCCTGGCCTTCGCCAAGAAGCTCACGTAACTGATCCCCTCCTTTAGACAAAAAGGGGTAATTAGAATAGGAATAAACACTTATCCTCTCAAGCCCCCTCTCTTGTGGAATCATATCCCCCTATAAATCTAGTCCTTGTTTGTCTAGCAGCCAACCATATATTTATTATTAATAATAATAAAAACATTACATGTATTTGGCACACTGGACTCTTAATAATTGTTTGGGAATTCTGGCCTCTCATCATTGTAACAATACATTATAAAAAATGGGCATTCAAAACCTGGGGTGTTACATCCCCTCCCCCTTATTTTGGCACTGTCCTCAGTGCATATACAAAAATAGAGATCAAAATCTCAAATTATTCAAAAAGCTGCGGGTACTATGCCCGCATGGAATCTTCATGCTCCCAAGTAGAATTTTCAGGATCGTAGCAGGTCCATTGAAATTTTACCAACTCTATAACTCGATTCCAGAGCATTTTGAATTTTCTGTCCAATACCCACATGGGTTGAACCTGAAAATCTCCCTCTGTTTCTACCTCAATCTGATGCCAATCAATAACATGGTTAGGATCATGTACATATTTCTTAAGTAAAGAGACATGAAATACATTATGCACATTGATGGAAGAAGGAAATGAAAGCATGTATGCAACTGGCCCTATTCTGTCCAATATTTCAAATGGACCACAGAATTTGGCTGCCATCTTCGTACAACCACCCAATTTCAAAGAAATTTTCTTGGGCTTCACTTTCAAAAGTACATGCTCCCCTACTTTAAACTCTCTAGTGGTCCTGTTCTTGTTTGCGTAAACTTTCTATCTATCCCAATCTTCCCTTAAATTCTTCTTGATCTTAACCACCTGGTCTTCCATGTCCTTGAGCAACTGTGACCCAAGTACCACTCTATCTACTGGGTTGTCCCAACTCACTGGAGTATTGCATTTCCTACCATACAAGGCAATTTGGGATCATTCTCAATGAAGTTTGATACCCATTATTATATGCAAACTCTACGAAGTGTAAGTAATATTCCCACTTAGATGGCTTATCCATCACATACATTCTCTCCATGTCTTCAATTATTCGATTGAATCTCTCTGTTTGCCCATATGTCTGGGGATGATATGCTATGATAAAGTTTATATTTGTGCCAAATTCTTTAAACAATCCCCTCCATAAATTGGAGGTAAACTTTGTATCTTTGTCCGAGACAATTGTCCTAGGTATCCCATGCAACCTAGCAATTTCCTTCATGAAAATTCCTGCAATATTAGCCGCTATATGTGTTGTCTTCATAGGCACAAAATGAGAAACCTTTGTTAATTTGTTAACCACCACCATGATTCAATCATGTTGATTATTTGTTCTGGGTAATCCTGTGATGAAATCCATGGTGATCACTTCCCATTTCTTCTTTGGAATTGGCAATGGCTGCAGCAAACCCGCTGGGTGCCTATGCTCAGCCTTTACCTTCTGACATTCCATACATCAAGTGATGTAATCAACAACATCTTTCTTCATTCCCAGCCAAAAGAATTGGCTTCTTACTGTTGTAATTGTTTTTTGGTAACCCAGATGTCCAGCATAAAGAACATCATGCATTTCCTGCAATACCAAATTCCTCAGTTCTCTAGAACTAGGAACATAGACTATATTTTTTTGCATGAGTAATCCATCTTCCTTTATATCATACTCCTTTTTTTCTTCTTACGTCTCCTTGCTGTAATTTTTCCTTTACCTGTAGGTAATGTTGATCCGTAACAAGACCATCTAAATTTTTTCTCTTCAAGTCTGACTGATGCATACTGACAGCAGTAGCATGCATGAGATACACTCTTCTACTAAGTGCATCGACAACTTTATTCTCCTTTCCTTTGATATGCTTGATATCGAAGTCATATTCACTTAGAAATTCCAACTATCTTGTTTGCCTGGCATTCAAGGTTGGTTGTTCAAAAAGATACTTCATGCCAATGTGTTTTATCCTTAATTCAAATTTCTTCCCCATGAGATAATGCCTCCATGTCCTCAAGGTGTGAACAATTGCAACAAGTTCCAAGCCATGGGTGGCATAGTTCCTCTCATGTTCCTTAAGCTTTATAGACTCATATCCAATGACATGTCCATTTTACGTGATGAATCCCCCAAGTCCTTCCTTACATGCATCTGTACATACCACAAAACTTTCATTTGGGTCAACAATCTTTAACACAGGTGCACTAGTGATTAATTCCTTCAACAAATTAAAATTCTTTTCACACTTGAGTGTCCATTCAAATTTAGTTCCCTTCTTTTGCAAAGAAGTGATGGGATGAGAAATCTTAGAGAACCCTCCTATGAACCTTTTGTAGTAGCCAACTAATCCCATAAAAGATCTGACATATGACACATTTCTGGGTGTTTTTCATCCTCTAATGGCGTTGATCTTCTCTGGATCTACTGCTATGCCCTTCTCTAAAATAATGTGTCCCGAGTAATGGATTTGCTTTTGATAAAAATAACACTTACTCAACTTGGCATAAAACTAATGTTCTCTTAGTACTTGCAACACTAGTCTTAAGTGATGCTCATGCTCCTCTTCAGACTTATAAAAGATAAGTTTGTCATCCAGGAATACTATGACAAACGTATCCAAATAATTTTTGAATATGCCATTCATTAAGAACATAAAGATAGCTGGTGCATTGGTCATTCCAAAAGGCACCACTGCAAATTCATAATGCCCATACCTGGTCCTAAATGTTGTCTTATGAATGTCTTCTTCCTTAATTTTTACCTGATGGTATCCTTCCCTCAAGTCAATCTTTGGGAATATCTTCGCTCCTCTTAACTGATCAAAGAAGTCATCAATTTGGGGTAGAGGATACTTGTTCTTTATAGTGTAATTGTTCAGCTATCGGAAGTCAATACACAACCTCAAGGTTACATCCTTCTTTTTGATGAAAAGTACTAGTGCTCCCCAAGGTGAAACACTTGGAAGCATGTACCCTTTCTTCAACAATTCCTCCAACTGCATTTTTACTTCTTTTAACTCTGGTGTGCTCATTCTATAAGGTGTTTTTGACACTGGGGCAGCTCCTGGCACTAAATCAATTGAGAAATCTATCTCCCTTCTTGGCGGAAATCCAGGTATTTCTTAGAATACATCTTCAAATTCCTGTAGTACCGAGAAACATTCGAGACTTGGCCCCTTTGTATTATTTGGCTCTTCCACATGACCTACATACAATTGACATCCTTTCATAAAAAATATTTTCAGCTGTAAGGATGAAATCTCCCTTATAGAGATGGGTCTTGGAACTCCTTTCACAGTGCTCTGGTTTCCATTTCCATCAAGACATGTAAATGTCTTGTTATGACAATCTAGGACAACATGATGCTTGTCCAACCAATCCATTCCAATCAGAATATGATAAGAACATAATGGTATGATATTTAGATCAATACTAGTAGTCACGTCATTTAGACTTATGGAACAATTTCTGACCATATCATGGATTCTTCTTTTGGTCCCAGTGGATAACTGAACCAAACTTGTTTTTCCAAGTTTAATTTTCTCCAAATGTAATCTATCCAATATCTTAGGATCAATGTAGACATGACATGCTCCTGAATCAATCAAAATAACAACAGGTTGATTTATGATCTTACCTTCCACCTCGATCATATTGGACTGGTACTCTTCTTGTCAATCATCTAAAGATGCATAGATTCTTCCCATATCTTCAACTGTTTTATCCTCTTGGATGTTGTGCACAGTCTTCACTCTATCCTTTCTATGTGGGCAATCCTTGTACATGTGATCTTCCTTGCATCCCCAACATTGGATTAGTGGTCTTCCCCTTTTTCCCAAGGAATATTCTTTCTTGAAATCCTCCTTAGCATACTGATCTTGATGATTTCTAGTAGGATCATTCCTATTGAAGGGAGGTTTGAATCCTTTCCTCCTCTGATGGGACTTCACATTTTTCTTGTCCTTACAATATTTATGTAGGGATTCTCTTCCTTGGAATTGTTGATACAGGTATTTAGCCTTCCTGATAGCTTCAATTAAGGTATTGGGTTCATAATACTTGATATTTTACTTATAAAAGGATGACAGTCCACTTAGAAATCTCTATATTTTCACTTTCTCATCACCAATAAACTTGACATATTTTAACAATCCCAAGAACTTCTTCTTGTATTCTTCCATAGTCATGCTTCCCAATCCGAGTTCAAAGAACTCATGAATTTTCTTGTCATAGAAATGCTCTAAGAGGTACTCCTTCTGGAAGTACTTCTTGAATTTTTTCCAAGTGATCCTACTTTCATTAACATGTTCCACTTACTTCAGTTGGTCCCACCATATTGTAGATTTCCCATGTAAATGGTAGGTGGAAATCCTGGCTTCCAGTTTGGATGAATAGTTATGCAACTGAAAATATATCCTGATCCCAGGAAACCATGCTTCGGCATAATATTCCCTTCCTCTTTCACCCCCAAAGGAAGGTGGCTTGATCTTCCTCATCTCTCCTTGCAAACTATCTACCTCTTGTTTCCTTCTTTGGTGTCTGACAAGAGACACCTCTGGATTTCTTATGGGATCTTCTGATGCATAAAAATTTCTTTCTGAGTAAGGAGGTGAGTGGTGTCCATAAGCTATGCTATCACTTCTAGAATAACCAAATCTTCCACTATCATTCCTTCTTTCATGGCACCTGCCTTATTCCTCTTGTCTCGAGTTTGATACCTTCTTCGTTTGTCTCTGCAACTTATTTAAGATCTCCAACACTCGAGCATTTATATGACTTTTCTCTCTCATGAGTCTCTCGTTGTCTGTTTTGTAGCTCTGCACTTCCATCTTCAGTCTTCTTACCGTTTCTATTAACATTTATTGTTCTCCTTTTCCCTTGCATCCATTGGACTCTGTCTCTGCATTACCAAATCTAGTGTTCTAGCCTTTGATATCCTTATCATGACTAGAGGCTCCCTCACCTTCTTCCATTTCCTCAATACACATCCTGAGCTGATGTGCTTAAGCCCGTTAATTCTTCAAAATATGCAAGCGACCATTTTGTTAGAATTATGCATATGATAAACAAAATTTCCAAACCATGCTACAAGTCTCTTTCTTCTTTTTTATTTATTCATGGAGATCATATCCCCATTATTTGAAAATAACAGTGTCCTGCTATCCTTGGTCGACAAAGAATCTCATCCTGCATAGGTGCTTCCTTCAAACCACCTTCCTAGGTGACCACGACTAGAAACCCCAGGTAAATCCTTCCTTAGAACCTTTCTGTCTCGAAGACAACCAATTTAGACCTTAGCCCTCCTTCCCTCAGCTCTCAATATACATATGACCATGAACAAAACCCTACACTTAGCTGAAAAAGAACTTGTACAGAGCTTTGGAACTTTCAGCCAGGACCAGATCAACGGTCCTCGTCCTCTTTCACGATCAACAATCGAGATCCACTTCATGACTCCATGCTTTGGGGGTCTCAACTTTCCCCGCTTGCTTCCTCTCAGAACGCTTTTACCTGGAGTTCATGATATGTGGATGGGTGTCCTCCCATAGATCAGTGGTTGTGAATCAATTCGACTCTTTGGGCTTCGAAAGTTTCAAACTTTCCTCCTGCACTTTCTCCTGGACTACTTCCACCCGAAGTCGACGATCCTTTGACATGTGTTCTATGGAATCAATGGTTGATATGTACTCTGGCCTTTGAGCCTTCAGGAGTTTTTGACCCAACGCAACCTGTCACATATTTCCCCTCTGGAGTGCCCAGTCTCTGGACTGCACGATCTGTCGCCAAGTGGTGAAATGTTGGAAGCAGACATGCGGCCCAATCAGGCTGGTTAAACATGTCACGTTCTAACCAAATTTTCAATACTCCAAATGCTCAAAACTTACTGACATGTGGCACACATCCCATGTGTCCCTGTCATCCTAGGTGACGTTCGCAAGCCATGTCACTTTAGAATTCTAGGGTTCACATCACCTCCATGTGACGTCATCGCGCCCCATCACTTGGGCTCTTCGGCTTTCAGGACTTTGGAATTCAAGAGTTTTAAAACTAACACACTTCTAATTCTCTCAAACTCCGCATTCCCAAATTGGCCAATCTATCGCCATGTGTCCTCCTGGATCAGACAACTAAGATTCACTTTGGGTCTTCACTCGAAGTCCACGGATCCACACCACATGTCCTCCTTAATATGACGACTACGATTTCTTTGGGTCTCTGGACTTCGGAAATCTCAAATTTCAAAACGTTTCTAGCCCCACTGGATTTTATTCCAAGCCATGGATCTAGTGATGCATGGCTATCAATAGATCAATGATTGATATCCTCTTGGATGATTAGATGGTTGAGATTTACTTCAGCTCTTCGCCTCTCTGGGCTTCAGGAGTTTCAAATCTTAACTGAAAACCTCTTGAACAGATTCCTCTGAAGTTACTAATCTGTTAACATGTAACCTCTTGGCGATTGACGGTTAGGATCTACTTCGGACGATCTAACATTCGATGTTTACTTCGGGTCTTCGGCTCTCCGAGATTTGATATTTTAAACTCTCAACTTCTCCTCGCTCTCTCTTTCCCGAAGTTCTTTCACCCGAAGCACACGATCGATTGGCGCGTGTCCTCCTATGGATCGACGACCCCCAACTACTTTAGCTATTCGGAGTTTCATTGTTCGAACCCTAACCTGTCACATCATTGTATGCCTTTCAATTTGTAGGGGCATGTATCGTCGGTTTCGAGTAACCTGCTTTTCTCCCCACAATTCTCCTAATCCTACCATGTAATACCCTTGGGGAAACTCTGGTTTGGATTGTGGGACTACCTTGGGAAATTATCTCCCATGCAACTCGGTTCCCTACAATGCCTCTTGTCCATTGATCTCACTCTCCCATGGGATCCTACCATTGTGACCTTAACCCTTTCTTACTTTTCATCAGACGACCACTGTTTTCCTGTCCTCCAATCCAACGATCTCGAATCTCTCCTGATCCTACAATGGCGATCTCTCTTGAATTCAAAGGGGATGGTCATGATCCTTCGAAACCCTTACACGGGTCTCTGACGTTCTATCTCCCACATAGACTTTGTAAAGCCATTCCTCCTGATATTTTCAACTCCACAGTAGAAGTTCGATCTCGACCCCAAGACTCTAACCAATAGACCTAGCCCATACCAGCCCGGTGTTTCAACTATAAGCTCTGATACCAAACTATAACATACCCAACCACCCACAAGCTGGTGTATGCTACCTTCAAGCCCGCCTTTGGACTTCTTTCTCTTACAGATACCTTTTAAAATTTAAGGATGCATAAAATAAAACACTTTAACAACATGCACAACAATATCCAGCAAGCATGCATAGTCTAAAGATTCAATTAAACGATAATTAAATATACACAACGAAAATACATTCATATACATGTAAATGATACCATAACAGAGAACACTTATCTTTAAGAAATATGACACCAATTGGCTGTAGATCAAGGACGTTCCCCCCAACTGTAGACACTACTGTTCCAAATCTCAATAGGAGTGTCACCCCTAATCCAGGGCTATGAATCCAAAAGGATGGTTCCAAAGTGTTCCTTGGCTTCCCAAACTAGTCAGCACCCAAGCTCTCACATGCTTTCCAAACCAGTCAACACCCAATCTCTCATAGGCTTCCCATCTCTCAAAGAAATCCAAGTACCCAACTCTCTTCTACCCAGCTTGCACCACTCGAGAGAATGGACCTCCACCCTTCTTTTCCACATAGTCCCTCAGGCCATCCTTCTCCTTAATTCGGGCTCCAACGCAATTGGTCCAAAATCTCAATGCTGGAACTCTCAGGACTCACAGTTGTGAGCAATGCATGACATAGGCCAATGCATCTCAGACATGCAACCTCAATTCGTGGATGGATCACACCAATGCCACTACAACCAACTATCGTGTGGCTAATATTCAACAATTCGACTCCCTTTCCCTGAGCCAAGATGTAGGTGATGGATGGATCAATGAATGGGTAAGTGAGTGAATGCAAGTGCATGCATGACAGTGCATGAGGGTTAGAATGGTGCGAATGAAAAAGTGAAGGAGAAAACAAGCCAATGACCAACCCCCCCATCAGACCAGAGGTGAGTTTAAGTAACCTCGTTGGGAAATGAAGAACCTCCTTGCCTTCCTCAAGAAGCTCATGTAACCGATCCCCTCCCTTAGACAAAAAGTGGTAATTATAATAGAAATAAACACTTAGCCCCTCAAGCCCCCTCTCTTGTGGAATCATAGCCCCCTATAACTCTAGTCCTTGTTCGTCTAGCAACCAGACATGTATTTATTATTAATAATGATAAAAACATTACATGTCTTGGGCACACTAGCCTCTTAATAATTGTTTGGGCACTCTGGCCTCTCAACATTGTAACAATACATTATTTAAAATGGAGGTTCAAAACCTAGGGTGTTACAAATTCCCATTTAATTTATTTTTCATTAATTTAATTAAAAAAAAACCTCCCCTGTACACATGTCACCCATCCCCCCTAGTTGCACCAGAAATTAATTTCATTAATTATTTAATTACTCCTATTTCCCTCACCCACTTAAAAACATTCTTAAAATCACTCGGTGTCCCCATATTCCCTTACACATTTTAAATGACTTACGCCCTTACTAAATTCCTAGTTGAGTTCATAATTAGAAGGTTCTTAAAGGAAAGATTTCTTACTAAGTTACTCATTCAATTTTTTCCTTGCATTTCACTTTTTCTTTAACTTTCCCCTTTTTCCCTTAGTTTCCTATTTCTTTTAAGTTTCCCTCTTTTCCCTTTTTATCTAAAACTCAAATTAGCAAGTGTAGGAAAACTATCTCTTTCTCTTTTTAATTAATAAAATTTAATTAGCATAAGTAGAAAAACAATCATTTCCCTTTTTTTAAAATTTAATCCCCCAAAGTAATTTGATTTTATTAAATTAATTGAATTTCTTACCCCCTTCTCGTCACATGTTTAATTATTATTATTATTATTATTATTTACCACAAGTATCACTTAGACCTAGATTTTAATTTCCTAGGATGGACGACATTTTTATTAGGGAAATTGTTTTTAAATCTTACTTATCACGTCATTCATTTTAAGGCCATGTAGGTTTATTCACTTGTTGAAATCACGATGTGCCCTTCAGGACGCACTAGGTGCTCCAAGGGTGGCACTCACCTTTTTCTGTTTTCCTTGCGCGACGTGCCCTTTAGGACGCACTACGTGCTCTAAGGGTGCCACTCGCCTCTTTCCATTTTCATTGCATGATGTGACCTTCAGGACGCACTAACTGCTCCAAGGGTGACACTCGCTTCTTGACTGACTTGGTAGAAATAAAAAACCCATGGAGTCAGGGCCTCTAAACAATAAGGCCCCTGCCTTATTGTGTGCCCCTTATAATCATCGTGAGTGACTGTCGTAGTCTTCCCTCACGACATCATGGGTTTTCTTGAACTAGGTAATCGTTAACCTATAGTTCGAGCCATGACGGGAGTGCTAGTAGGTTGTGGTAGGGTTGTTGTCCACACCTCTCCCTCAAAGTCTTTGGCTATCATGCGTGACCCCTCTACTCCACATGTGAGTCTGGTCGGCAAGATATCGTCAACCTGCATCACCAACACATCATGTAAGCAATAATAATCAACCCTCATAACATGTAATCAGATGTACATATGTCATATCAACAACAATCAAACCCCATTAGTACACTCCCTGACTCAATCCAGAGTTTAAGGGGTTTCATCGATGCCTCTGCATCCTCGAGGTCCAAAGTCCTGCACACTCAGGAGAACCCAGTCAATACCACATGTCTATGTAAACACACAAATTAACAGATCATCATATCCATAATGCCTAATAATCATAATCAAATGACCAATAGAATAATAATGTAGATCACTTGCAAACAAGTGTCCTCAAAGAATAAGTTTTCTCAGTGCACACAAGAGTGAGATGTTACAAAAATACTTCTCTCCTCTTCTATAGTGGAATAGATGTTCTCATATAATCAAATGCCCTCAAATTCCCTTTCAAATTGAAGGACTCATAAATATCCATATTAAGCCATTTTCCCAAGAAATTACTTATATTTATGAAAGTTCAGAAATCTCCATTTTAAAAACCATTCTTCCATAAAATACTTATCTTCTTTTTCTGCAGTGGAATAGATGTTCTCATATAATCATTCATGTACATGAAGAAAACACAAATCTACACATATTCTAAGTCATTCTTCAAAAACCATTTAAATCTTTCATCTTTGGGATGTATTCATATTACATATAATCAAACGATCTTTGAAATATGTCTTCATCATAATCTAAACATAAGTGAGATCATGCACGTGTATAGCTTATTTGTAAATATACTTGAATGTTGGTTTTTGTGGTTAGTAACCAATTTAGTTAAGAGTTTGACAATACCCTGGCAAGAAGGAATTCACTTCGTTGTATGCAGAAAAAACAAATGTCCATACTACGCTATTCTTGGACAAGAAGACAAGGAATGCAATCGAAAAAAATTAGAAACTTCTCCTTTTCTGATGTGGGATAGAGTTCGTTCTCAAATAATCAAATGTTCAAGTTCAAAATCAGGTTTTCATCATGATCTAAACATAAATAATATTGAATGTACCATTTTAGACAACGATACGCTTATATATGGGTTCTATATATTTCAAAATAATTGATCAAAGCGTTGAAAATTTATATAGACACTAGTTTAGTAGCCCTATGAATAGGAAAGGCTAAACTAAAAATTTGAGAAAACAAAAATTTGAAAAAAGGCCCAACATAAAAGAAAATTAAAACTCACTAATGTGCAATGAACATACATTTATTTATCATCATGAATAGATATATCCTTCCCAGGTATGGATGCATCCTCCTCAATTCCAATCTCCCATACTCTCTTCTCCACATTTTGTTCAAGCACTCTCATGCACTCTCTTCTCCACATTTCCCTATATAACACATTTCAGATTTGAAAATTAAATTTAAATAATTTTAACACATTAAATTATAGTTTTAAATTTTGAAACATGTACTATGTGTGATGTGCCAGCTTGAATATCAATAAATTATACCCACCATACCCTAAGATTCAATAAATTAAATATTGTTTAAGACGTTCTTCTTTTAAAATAATAATTTAAAAGACAAATTTTAATTTTCATATATAAGTAAATTTGTTTTCAACATGCAATGATACCTGTGAACTCCCACCCTCTTCAAACTCTCCCAATGAGAATTCAGACACGCCTACCCAAGTAGTAGGACATGGAATAGGGATCTATGAACAACACAACTAGGAATTAAATCTAGGATTCAATGTGTTCACATTATACAAAATCATAAATGTCATGTTGTTGATCTTATTCAAAATATTGGAGATTGGACAAGTAAAGTGCTCATATGTGGATATTAGAAAATACATACCTGATTCAACCCATATAAATTTAAACTTGTGGAATCAAGTCCCCTATTTATTGGAGGTTCATTTAACATATTTCCAAACTGTAAATAATGACAATAAAAACTCAATTATTTCTATAGATACAATGATATGTATTTAGATCTAGAACTAGAAGTAAACTATCCTCAAATGCATAAAAAATTTACTAACTATAACACATACGAATCCAATGTTCATTTCATCATTCCAAATGACCTCCTTCCAACCATTACAATTTTTTTTTTCATAATCCTTAAGATCTTCTACTGACATGGTATTTAACTCCTCATTTGTTTTATAAACAAAAATGGCTCGAGAATTGGCTTCCTCTCTCTGACGGTTCAAACCAACATCAACACCATAAAAAATCGATTCCAATTTTTTCTCGATTTCATTCCTAGCCTCTTTTCCAACCTCTAATGAAGCTCACAAATATGAATGTGAGGAAAATTCCCCTGTTGGACGAGATACTAAAGGTCATGGAGGCCTTTTCAATGTCACATTTCGATATGCCCCTTTCCTATCATATGTCCATCCTTTACCAACCCCATAATAATAAGACTGTAGGATAGTATAATCATGGTGCATGTCCATGAAAAAATCTGCATAAAAGTGTCTATCAAAATAATGTGAAACCTCATCATTCCACGACAACTTCCCATATACTGCCAAAAATCTATTATAAAGATGTCATGCTATGTTGGGGTGCTTAAAATATTGCACGTTCAACATCTTTCACTTTGGCCCATCTTTGAAATTGGACATAGAAATTGCATTTTCTTTTGAAACTTTACTTTTTACTACGTCCAATTTATCAGGGCCCATCACCTCCAACTTTTGTCTCCTCATCAAATAGATAAAACTCTCAGTCATTGGCTCCATCTTTTGATATGAATCCATAAAGTTTTACAATGAATGCAAAACAATCTCCAAGCTCTTTTTACTCCCCCAAGGGAGATTTAATATCCTCAAATAATTTTCCAACCTGCTTTTAACTCTTGAGCATCTCTCAAGGGTTATTGCTTCAATAATTCCTTCCCAGGGAACCTCATCACTAACATCCAAAGGATAGGTGGACGTAGGCATGTAATCTTCTATTCTTGATAACGCCTCCTAAATACACCTTCACCCTCTTCACCAACATTAGAATCTTCATGATACCCACTCTCTCTTTCATTATCTTCCCTTGCATTAAACTCATTGTCTACACATACACATTTGAAAGTAATTACAACAATTAACAACATAATTTAACATAAGAAAATTAAAAAAAAAAAACATATATAAAACACACACACACACACACAAAAAAAAAAAAAAAAAAAATTACCAAACATATTTTCTTGTCCTGATGTATTCCCTACATTCTCCGGTGTTGGAGTATTAATGTGAAACTTATCTAAGAAGGTTGAAACTATTTTGAGCACATTCTCGAGATGATCTATTCACAGACTCATTTGATAATCTCCTCCTCTAACTATATTTTTGTTGGCCACTCAGAGTCTCATTAAAAGAAGGGGTTCCTCTTCTTCCTTCATGGGATATCCTAGAGAGTTTGCATGGAATGCTTGTATACTCCTATCTCGACATCTCACCTCAATATCTATCCTTTGAAAATTCATGAATATGAAAGTTCATAAGTTATAGAAATATCAAATGGAATTTTTTTTTTTGCTACTTTGGTCATGACCTGCGGGACTAGCCTGTGGCTGAAAAAACACGACTTAGGGGCATCTAAGCCATCAAAATCACCCAAGGATCGCACCCGTCCCGAGCCACACCAACCCTTAACATGGCTGGATTTGTTGTCCCCGCAGGCTTCAAACTAGTGACTTAACATCACAGAGTGCCTTAACAACACACTCCGTCACCGACTATCCAGCACCTCGGAGACAATGGAAATATTAAATTTATAACACAAGCATTTAATCATTTATAACAACTTTAGAGCATCGTAGACATATATTGAAAAAATTAGAAAAACTATTTTTTTTACTAAGATGCTATATATATAATAAACATGAAAATATTTAAATATAAAAAACAATGTGACATGTAGAAGATCATCTATATCTATTTAAATAGTAGAAGGTAAATTTTAAGATAATATATGTGTAACATGTTAAAATTTAAGGGCAAAAAAAATAACTAACTAAAAAAAAAGTATTTTAATTTCTAAACATTAGTTACTTAAAAACAATCATTGACAAAAAAATCACTGACAAAACATTTACTTAAAACTAAAACAAGAAACAATATTACATGAAATGTTGTTGCTATCCTCTTAGATATATGCTCAGAAAAATATTCAAGGGATCACTGATCAAACCCTCGGGGAATATCTCATCATGACACATGGAACAAATTGCCAAGAAGAACTTTTAGGGTAAAGTATCAATATACTAACCATCAACATACACAGGTGGCACTTGCAATAGAAGAGAACAAAAACATACACAAGGTGGCATTAGCAAGGAGACGAGGAGGGAGACACCAGAAAAAAAATCAGGAGGGCGACACCAACAAGTAGAACCAAAATCACCAAACAATAACCAAGAAGAGATCCACAACAAGATGGAAAAGACCAAGAAGAACTATCCTAGAGGGATCGTAGCCACTCAATTAAATAATTAAATAATTTAAACAAATAATATTTTATAACATAAAATATTTATTGTTAAATCATAAAAATCAACAAGAAAAAAAACAAGTCAAGAGAAGGGATCCAAAGTCAAGGCAACTAAATTTCTTTAGGAAGAAGCAAAGAACAAAACCAAAAACCCACACAACAATTAAGGGGGGCGTAACTCAAGCAAGGGTGGTTTCAAGACAAAGTCAACAATCAAATTCTTCCAAAGTCAAGGCGGCTACCTTTCTTTAGGTAAAAGCAAAGAACAAAACCAAAAACCCACACAACAATTAAGGGGGGTGTAAGTCAAGCAAAGGTGATTTCAAGACAAAGTCAACAACCAAGTTCTTCTTTAATGGAAAAATGTCCACATGATTCTCATGATATTTACTTATAAGCTTTTATCATCCCAACATACAAGGAAGATCAATAATGTGATCATGCTCTTCTTAACTACTCCTAGGTCTCATGGACCATCTCGGGAGAGAAACAAATCACACATTATATCAACTTGGTACTTAACCAAAAACAAAATAAACCAAAAAACCAAAGGAAGATCAATAATGTGATCATGCTCTTCTTAACTACTCCTAGGTCTCATGGACCATCCCGGGAGAGAAAAAAATCACACATTATCTCAACTTGGTACTTAACCAAAAACAAAATAAACCAAAAACCCATGCTAATCAAAGTTTTCATATTTGAATTTATGTGATTTGTGAAGTAAGTTACATTCATATTTGCAAACAAATAATGAATTTTAAGAAAAAATAAAGTACATAATTCAAATTTAAATGCACAAATACAATCTGATATATAAATTTTCTACATCAAGAGTCCATTATAATTCATAACTAACCTTAGGATTTCCAAAATGAATGTATAAGTATTCAATTGAACATTGATTGTTTGTACATGGATAGGGCCGTATTTGATCTCAACCTTAGGAAGAGGTTGACAAGGTCAAATACGACCCTGTCCATGCACAGGGAGAGGCCCAAATTTGAGCCCATGCCTTTACATGGATAGAGCCATTTTGATGGCAGCATACACCCTCTAGGGGACACTCTGAGACTAGAAAAGAATAATCCGCATAGAGCGGATTCGACTTTCCAACCATGACTAGGGTTGGTTTGCATACAATTATTAGGTGAATCTACTTGTGCAGATTTGTGAAATGAGAAATGACAATACTTAGTACTGGAACCTCTGCATCTATGAGAGAGGAACCACAACTAATGAGAGAGAGATAGATAGATAGAGAGAGAGAGAGAGAGAGAGAGAGAGAGAGAGAGAGAGAGGTGGTATATTTGTTATGGAAACTCTGTTGCATTTATAATGGGGAATTTGATGCATTTATTAGTGAATATTGGCTTCTTTTATCATATGAATTTACTGCATTTAGGTGTTGTAAATATAGAGGTAAGTGAGAAAAGTGTGAATATGATGGGAATAATGGCACCCATAACCTATATTTAAATTTTATAATAGTCTAAATGCCTAGTTTTCAAGGTTTAGCTAGAAATAAATGTAGGGCTGATGCTAATATTGATGAAGGTTGGTTTTCTGCAATAATTGAACTTTCATTTTCAGTGAATATTACGGCTTGTTATATAGGCAAAGTACAGATGCTATTATTGTATGTTATAGTTATTATTAATGTGCTATACAACTACTATTAAATTCTAGTATGGATGTTATTTAGTTTATAGATCTACTGTTCTTTAATCTAAATGTTTAGTATGGTTATGCCTTTCATTTAATGAGTCATATAGATGCCATTTAATTAGAAATATGGTTTTCCTTATTGTTTTAAATTCTCTCTCTTTTGGTATTCATTCTTATTCGGTGCTATGACAACTATTCATTTCATATAAAAAATACAATTTAGTAAACCATAATCCCTAAGTTGACTTAGTAGGCATTAATTGCATGCAACTATGTTTATATGAAGGATCCATAAACTAGTGTTACAAGGGAGGGAGAGAAACTTCCTAAACACATACTAAGTTATAACTATTATGTATCTTTTGAGCAGCTGTTGGGAACTACATCCTCTAAATCTTATTTTGAATTTCATTAGGTCCCTTGAAAGTCATTCTCAATTTTAATCATGTAAATATCATGCATCTCAGAGCTATACAGGCCTTTCCTTGTACATGGACATGGTCTAATACAAACCCGTCAACCTTCTAAACTAGTAAAACTAAGAGTATAACAATTTAAAACAAAAAAATTAAAATAATTTAAAACTATAAATTACCTGGACCGCCCACCTGTAGGGCCGAAAATGGCCCTGTCCATGTATAGGGACATGTCCAAATTCAGGCCTGTCACTATACATGGATAGGACCAAATACGACCCTGTCCATGTACAAGAACAAGCCCAAATTCAGGCATGTCCTTGTACATGGACAGGTCCATATTCGACCCTATCATCCCATTTGATAAGAAGATGATACCTCTAGTTGTCTATGTCTGATATGGTCTAGGTGTTGTTGTTGCCTTTGGTTGGATGGTTGGCTACTTGTTTGTATTTGATTTTCATTTGCATGACTAATAAGCTATTATGCCAATCTTTCTCCTTACCTTCCATTACTAAGAAATCCATCCTGCATTATAAGAAAATTATTTGATAGAGAGTATATTTTACTCTATTGTGTCTCCATCCTATTGTGTTCATAAATTATTAATTTATAGAAGGCTTTGTATCCATCCTATACTATTCATATTGTGGAAAATCGAGTTTGGTTTGTACATGGATGTAGCCTCCCAAATATATAGGCAAGGATTACATTTATATATTTTTTATTCAAATGAATTTATTTTGAACATAAAGTAACATATTAAAATGAGACAGTATTATTGTTTAGAGTACATGGATTTCACCTCCTAAAAATATATGGGCCATTTGGGCCTGTCCCTATACATGGAAAATGCTAAATTTAAAATCTAAAATCTAACTCTAACAATTTAATACTAACACCAACTATTTAAATCATAAAATTTAAAATTATTCTAAACTAAATTCACACAACACCAACCTCCACCCACCCTCAACACCAACATCAGCCTGAATATGGCCATGTCCATGTACAGGGACATGCCCAAATTTGTGTCTATCCTTGTACATGGACAGGGCCATATTAGACCTTGTCCATGTACAGGGACATGCTCAAATTCGGGCCTATCCCTGTACATGGACAGGACAATATTCAACCCTTTCATCCCATCTGATAAGCATATGACACCTCTACTTGTCTGTTTCTGATATGGTCTAGGTGTTGTTGCTATCATTGGTTGGTTGGTTGGATACTTGTTTGTATTTGTTTTTCATTTGTATGAATAAAAAGCTATTATGCCAATCTTTTTCCTTGCCTTCCATTACTAAACAATCCATCCTGCATTATAGGAAAAATATTTGATTGAGAGTATCTTTTACTCTATTGTGTCTCCATCCTATTGTGTTCATAAATTATTAATTTATAGGGGGCATTGTCTCCATCCTATACTGTTCATATTGTGGAATATCAAGTTTGGTTTGTACATGGATGTAGCCTCCCAAATATATAGGCAAGGATTACATTTATATATTTTTTATTCAAATGAATTTATTTTGAACATAAATTAACATATTAAAATGGGACAGTATTATTGTTTAGAGTACATGGACGTCACCTCCTAAAAATATATGGGCCAAGATTGCATTCATATAAACTGATTAAAATATAAACTGAATTTTATAAAAAACAACAATAAACTCTACCCTTGTGTAAACATATATATAATTACTGCAAAATCAAAACTCTATTTGAGATTAAAATGATTAAAATATAAACTGAATTTTATTAAACAACAACAGTAAACTCGGTTGGTACGTAAACATATATAAAATTAATGCCAAAACCAAAACTCTATTTCAGATTAAACTGATTAAAATATAAATTGATTACACTCTGACTGTGACATAACAGTATTTACATGAAAACCTAAAAGAATATAGCAAGCAGTCTCTGCGTAGACACATACAACAAGCATGCAATGAAACGCAAATCAGTCTCTGTGCAGACAAATACAACAAGCATGCAATGCTTAACAATGTGTCCATTGAGACTGCAATGGAAAATTCTAGTGTGGTAAGAACTACAGGGACGAGGTTGTATTCGACCCTGTCCATGTACAAGGACATTCTCGAATTTGGGCATGTCCCTTTTCATGGACATGGAAAAATTCATGCCTATCCATGTACAAGTATAGGACCGAATTTGGGCATGTCCCTGTACATGGACAT
Source organism: Picea engelmannii (assembly GCA_009831015.1). Classification (NCBI taxonomy): domain Eukaryota; kingdom Viridiplantae; phylum Streptophyta; class Pinopsida; order Pinales; family Pinaceae; genus Picea; species Picea engelmannii. The sequence continues at coordinate 358,426 of ML801951.1, read as the reverse complement.
GGCTGAATATGGCCATGTCCATGCATAGGTACATGGCCGAATTTGGGTCTGTCCCTATACATGGACATGGCCATATTCGACCCCGTCCATGTACAGGGATAGGCCCGAACCATCTCTATGTATATTCACATTGTTTACTAGTTTGTATTTAATGAAATTTTATTTACAAAGTGCGTGGTCCCATGAGCATCCGTTTATCTGTTCATTTTCATTTTTTCTTCCATTACATTGTTCAGTTATTTTATTCTTATTACATTGATATTCTAAGATGTTTTACAACATCCGATATTTGAATCTTAGGGCCATGTTTTTTTAATTATACATAGTTATTTACTCTCTTTTCTATATCTAATCAAGATTTATGTCTTTTCAGCCATATATAAGTCATCTTAGTCTCTGAAAAAGGAAATTGCTTTCTAAATTTACCACATGCCAAAGTAAATTCTTTGAATTTATTTGAAGGTATAATTATGGTAATGTAAGGTATAATTTGAGCCTGTCTCTATACATGGAAATGGTCATATTCACCCCCCTGCACATACAGGGACAGTGTTGAATCCGGGCATGTCCTTGTACATGGACAGGGCCATATTCGACCATGTCAATGTATAGGAACATGCATGAATACGGTCATGTCCCTGTACATAGTGTTGGATTACTGAGAGGGGGGGTGAATCAGTAATCCAACACCATGTACAGGGACAAGACCGTATTCCTTTTTCTTCAAATGTTATATCAATGTAGAATTATTATCCAATAATGGGCAGTAAGAAATAAACAATCACACACATACACAATACATCAGTGTTTTACGTGGAAACCCAAATCGGGAGAAAACCACAAAATGATTTTTTTTATATGTATTGAAGAATTACATTCATTAGAAGCACCAACTTCCTTTGTTTTCCAGCTGCAACTGGAAGGAGGCTCCAACCCCTTAGTTTCTCAGGCTACAACCTGAGGGAAGCTCCAACTCCCCAATTCTTTGGCTACAACTAGAAGGAGGCTACAACCCCCTATGTTCTTTGATTACAACTGGAAGGTGGCTACAACCACCTGTCCTTGCCCTGTCCTGCCACCCTGAAGTAGAAGTAGAATGATGGAACCATTGTCACACTATCACCGTGAGATATACCGCTGTAAACCTATACCAATAAATCTAAACCATGCATCAACCAGTACCTCAACCTGTAATCAACCTGTACCATAAACAAATGCATCAACCACACACCAACCTGTACTAATCATGTGTCAACTAATCATAAACTATGACTCATCAATATGTACCAACATCATCAACTATACACCTCATGTATGTGCCAACTCATCAACTACTTGTCTCAACCATGTAATCAACATGTACCTCAACCAAAATCCCTCAAAAATTTCATCATCCAAATATGATTTGTAGCTCTGTAATAGAACTGGTGTGTATGATAACATTCTTGCAAACCTTCCTTAACTTTAACAACAAGATACTATCATTTTCATCAAACTTTTCTTTAGTCTCACATGCCTAGTTTTGGATTAGTCAACAACCCTAAATTGAAGTAATCATAAATTTGAAGCTGTAATGTATAAAGATCTGAAACTGATACACAATTTTATTTAGTGTGTTTTATGAAATTCCTCCAAGTTTCACTACTTGGAACCTCTCAGAAAATGAGTTATAGCAAAAATGGCATACGTTGCTAAATTCTGGCTTATTCTAGAGAGAGAACTTGTAGTGCGTGCCCCATATGAAATATTCATTTATTTGATATGAAACTGTTGAAAATCATACTAGATATTGTACCCTAACCAACACATTTTGTTTCACTAACTTTGGGTCTGTTATGAAAAAGTTATGACATTTTTACCCGAAACACATGCTTTTGACTAGTTTTAGGACTAGCCACAAACCCTACTTTCCACGGAGTGTAACTCCCAAAATACAATGACCCAGAAGATGATATTTGTATCACAGATACTTGGGTATGTTTTATCAATGGCATAGAAATTTCATGATCTTAATCATTATATAAAAAATGTTATAGCAAAAATGGTGAGATGACTTGTAAATAACATACCTTAGAAAACACCATCAAAAGAATTTATCCTTCCTTGCATTTCGACCTTCTTTTCTTCACCTTCCCTCATAAATTCGTCTTAGATATCCTTGGTTACCTTAGAAACCTATAGATATTCAATATTCTCAAGTTTGATTGAAATGAGAGAGTCTTTCCTCTTACTTATACTCTCCAAGTAGCTTCCTTAAAACCATCTTCTAGGTCACTTGGCCCACTTTCCTTATTTTAGGGTTAACCCACTTCTAATTTCTCCATTAAATTTATTATTGAAATCATTTATTTTGTATTCACTTTGAATTATAATACACTCATCACTTCACTTTATTATTTACCT